>VXBJ01000261.1:451359-479455 GCA_013400055.1 Nycticryphes semicollaris
TGTGCATGGGGCTCGGCGCTCCCCGGGGGACGCTCGCCGGCCGGGTCTCCTCCAATATGTCCTGGGACCTCTGGAGCTGTCAGTGGGCAGACAAGGACACGGGCATCGGATTATCGTGACTGTACTAATGAAAGGGTTCAAGCTTGCCTGGTAAGCAGAGCGCTGGGGAAAGGGGGCGATGCGATCACCCCCTTTCCCGAAATCTTCTTCCTTCCCAGCCCTGCTGCGCGCCGCAGCGCTGTCGGCGGGGGGGGGCGGCGGAGGAAAGGGATGCGCTCCGCTAAGTTGGCCGGTGCCTGCGCTGCAAAGCTTGGTCCGCTGCAGCACAGCCGAGGGGACACTCGTGCGGGTTGCCGGGGACAGTGCCAGGCTGCGGTTGGGAGGGAGCCGCCGGGGAAGTCATCGGGGCTAGATGCGACGATGGGCCGTTCCTGTCCGGGCATCTCTGCATCAGGACTGTGATGCCGTGAACCTCCCTCTGGTCTGGCTGCATCTTCCTCACTGCTGCCGCCACCCCTTCTCCTCCTCTTCCCAGCTTTCGCTACGGTTGTGCATGAATTTGCATCTGTGCACGCATGCATACAGCACCCGCACACCTGACACTCTGGGCTCGGTACCTATTTGCATACAGAGGAAAGAAACGTGCAGTTTTTTCTGAAGAAAGGTGGAGAAAACATACTGAATTCTATGTGCGTGCAATGGCTTCTGCTCAACTTGTCCTTTAAATAGGTGCTTTTGGGGATGCACGTTACTGGTGTGTTTCTGTAACGATCTGTAAGAGTTGGGAGGCGAGAGAACTGACAGCGTCTTTAAGGTATCACGGTGCTCGTGAGTTCCTTGATTGTTCCAGGGAGGGGGGTTTGGGGGAAAACTCTGGGTTTGGACAAGTGGGCAGTGAACGAAAACGTGTAGGTGAAAGTCAATCAACAAAGCTGTGTGTATATCTAAAACCTCTGTTCATATATATTTTTGTTGGTCAAGTTTGTGTTTTGTATGGGTAGGTAAATATTTATGTCCCTAATATACATGGATGCAACTATATATATATAAAACAGATACAGTGTAAACTGCCTAAGATACATACAAAATCCTAAGTGTATCAAAACTACTTGAAACCTCTAGTATGTTAAAATTACTTAGTTGCAATAAATAGTCTTTAAATTACTGTGATGAAATCGATTTAATCAGAAGTTTATCAAATAGGAAGGGTTCCATAGCTAATAGTGGAATGTGACTTTGTGATTTGCATTGAAATTGCCAAGTGGATGACAAGAGTAATGTGAAGGCCCGTTTCTTAATCCTTTTTCTCTGTAATGAAAAAGGAAGTAATCATAGAAATAACAGCCTCTCTCTCAAGTGTGCTGTTTTGATTCAGGATGAGTTTAGTGCTTTGAGATCCTTGCCTGTAAAGTGTGAGAAAAGAGTGAAGTTATTTTTTATTTGTTGTTTTATTTACTGTTGCTATTATTTTTTTCTGTGTGAAAAATGAAAGCACTAGAGCACAGCACCAGGAAGCATCTTGTACTGGGCCCCAGGGGACGGACTAGAGCCAGGGATGACTCAATAGGTCATCTCTTTTCCTAATTTCTTTAATTTTGCTCTTATTTCACTACACTGAGAGCCCTTGAAATTTTCCTGTGCATGTGCGTGGCAGATTGTAAAATTGCTGTTGCCATTAGCATTTGAAAATCTTAGACAGTTTTCCCCCTTTTTTTTCTTTAAAAAAAAAATAAATAAAAAGCCTAACTCTTGTACTGATTTGCTGCTTTACGTGGTTTGCAGTTGAGCTGATGAGTTGCATAATAGCTTAGTGTACTACCGGGAGAGCAAAGCATGTGTTATGAATGCCGGGATCGTGTGTATCTGCAATAACATGGCACCCCCTGCATTCCTTTCTGTACCTCTCCAGGAGCCACACTGGCTGGTTTTGTAACTGAAGTGCTTTTGCATTCTGGGTTCTATCACAGTATTTATAGCAACTGAGGTTGAAGTCAGTCTGTTAATTTTGTCAGACTTTGGAGCTAAGGAAGCGAGGCTGGTAGATTCAGGAGCTGGCTGGGGGACATAAGAAGATTACCCGTGCTGGATGAAATGGTAGCGGTGTTTCAGTAGGTGACGCTCTTCCCTCTGAGTTTTCTCTGTCTCAGGCTCCTGCCAGGTCCTAGGGGCACCGTGCTGCCCTGCGGTCCTGTGTTCTGGTGGGGACTGCCCGCAAGGTCCCCATCGGTTCCCCCGGCTCTCCTGGAAATGCTTGAAGAGCCCTGCCTGGGTTACCTCTTCAGCATCCCCCCTTCACCTTCCTCTGAATCCCAAAGAGAAACAGGTCAAATACGCTGATTTCTTGCCTTATTAAATAAAAATATAGGGGTTTTAAGTCTTTGTGGTAGTTACTCTGTTTCCCCTCTAGGATGTTTACAACCTGTTTTATTGTGCTGCAATACCCAGGCACAGAAGGGTGAGTTACAGATGTTATTTCAAGTCCAGTTTCACCTAAGTGTCTGTCGCTACTGGACTGATTGGCGTGGCTCTGGAGGAGCACAGATCTAAGCACAGAACACAGATTTCTCTGCTCCTTGCTGTTTGTCAGACTTGGCTAGGGTACATTCATGTGGGTTGTACAGCTTCCAGTGTTCCCAGTGAAATGCTTTTAGAGGATTCGTGTTTGTCTAAAGAGAAAAAAATAATGTTAAATGTGTGATGTGCAAATGGATCTTTTGGTCCTTGCTGGAGATGTGACTCCAGTTCTGGATGGCACTGCTGGGGTTAATGCAGATTTCCTTAGGAGCCCTTCTCAGAAAGACACATGATTTCTCTCTGTACCAGGAAGGGCAGTAGCACAGGCACAGAATGCTGTCAGCAGGAGCTGACCGTTAGGAAGAGGACTTGCAGTTGCCTGTTTTTAGACCCCCCGTTCACTGCAGGCTGTTGGCTTGCACAAGATAAGGTGGTGCATCTTATCAGGAAGCCTCTGGCCACCTCTGAGTCTCAGGGCAAGCCTGGTTTGGCACAAGCCAACGTGTGCTGATCTCTAATACGATGTCACGCGTTTTTGCAGTGCGCCACCTAATTCTGCCCAAAATGATCTCATCGCCATCTGGTATCATACCCCAGCGTAGCTGTGTGCCGTGGAGTCATTAGGTGGTCACAGTACATCACAGTACAGCAGACTCCTGATGTGTAACCCTCGTGGTTTATGACATCAAAACGGGACTGTATTGTATCACAACGTGAGGTCCTGATGATCCTGCTATCAGAAATGATGCTGCAGTTCTCTAGGAGGTTGTTACCACATGACAACAGTTTATCTCCTTGGGGCCTAGTGTCTCGGTTTAAAAGGTCATCTTCATGTCACAGGGTGGTGTTGTAATATCACTGTGTATGTCTTTCTCTTGGAACAAGGTATTGCGGGAGAGAACTTTTGCTTCCAGTCGTACATCACCGTTCTCTCACAGATCCTTAGGGACTGTGTACAATGAGCCAGGCCTCGAGCTTTGAATTTCAGAAAACCAGAAACTACAAGTGCAGGGTGGGCTGGCTGTCCCTCCCCTCAAATCTTGGTCCCTGCTGCTTGCCATTAGCATTCTTCCTCGTTAGGAGTTTTGGGGAGCTCATAATCCACTACAGATGGGTACCAATTTGAGTCTTTTATGAAAAATGCGAATCAAATGACTGAAGAGTCTCGCAGGGACAGAAGCGAGCTGGTAGCTGAACTCAGTGTCCCATAAATGGAACACTGAACAAACTCTGCTCATCTCATTTTCTTTCTTTTGTGGTTCCTTCTGCATTGCTTGTGCTGATTTGTTGATTGGAATATTTCTGAGCTGCAGAACCCGCTATCTGGAACCTACAGAGAAAATAAGGGCCAAAGGCTCTACCTAAAAATAAATCTGTAATTCATTTTTCTGCAAGTGCTTGTGGGTGAGGAAAAAAACCCTCTCAATGTTCCAACACCCTACTTATCTGAAGGAAGGATCTATTATATAGTTGTGGGGGTGGGATGGGAGCTAGGTAGGGTTACAGAACAGCAGAGCTAAATTTAGAAGTTGTTTGATGTCAGGGAGCAGCGAAGATGAACGTTAGGCAGTTTCAGTTATGCCTGCTGTAAGGCTGCGACTTTGGAAGTTCTTTGTATGTAGAGCAGGGTGAGGAGACCTGTCCTTTGGGTCGATTTGTGGGTGCCTCAGGGCCACAACTATGTAAGAGGGGGACAGGGGGTTCATCAGCTTATTGTGCTCCATCCTTACAGTCTAGGCTTGCGGCTTCTTGGAAGTCCAAAATAACAAGTTAGTAAGAAAGGGTCAGGAGGGACTCGTTCCGCCCTCGGTTGTAGAGAACTAGGACTTTCTGTGATACAGAAAGGTGACAGAGGTGGGCGGGAGGGATTCTGGCCCTTAAATCACTTTCAGTTTCACGTTGATGCTGCAGAGACTTGAAGACCTGCTGCGTGCACTGCAAATGAACTTTGTTCTGTGTCATTGTAAATGACAGATGCCTTTCCAAATTAATTATTCCTCAATTTTTGGGGAGAAGGCTGGCAAAAAAAGTTCTGTTGAAGTTACATAATTGTGCTGTTGTGCATATTGTGCTGTTTGACCTTCACGTTACAGGTTAAAATGTTTCACTGTTCCTTTCTCTTCATTGATTTTTCTGCGTCTACATCTTTCTTCTTTGTGCTTTTTATTTGAAAAAGGAATAAGTGCTGATAATCCTCCGCTAAAAACCATCAAAGGTGACCCACATACATATAAATACAGTTCTAGCATTTTGGAAAGAAAAGGCTTTCGCTCGTTATAAATTCTGCAAATGGATCTTAGGAATCGGAATGTTCCCGTGTGCTGTCGGTGCGGTAGGAAGAGGAAACCATATTAATAGGTCGCTCGTCTCTCCCTGCATCCAGAATATTCTGCACAATTGACTGAACCACTGTCCATAAAGTAACAGTTTCTGTCCTTTCTCTCTTCATAGGAAAAAGCGTTATGATGTTGTATAAGGTGACAACTTTGAGCAGTATCGGTAGATCTATTTTTGTAAATGGTTTTGGTGTAAATGACCACTGAAGTGGTCAGCAGCAGGTTTTGTGCTAATTCATCCGGGCTTTTCCGTAGTGGGAGGTGATGGTAAGCAGTGAGGAGCCTAATCCAAGTGCCCTAATGTCAAGGAAAAATCGTGGACACGATTCACTTGGCCAGACTGTACTCGCAGTCACTGAGCCAGAAATAGAACCAAGATCGGCTCATGACCAGTTTTGTCCTGGGCTGTACACTGCCATGCTGAATGAATACCTTCAGTGGTAATATGGTATAAAGTACAAGTGAAATGACTATTTCAGTAAAAAACAAAATTACAAAATTATAGTGGAAGGAGAGTGAAGAAAAAGTGACTGAGTCACTGTGAAGCCCTTCATCTGAGACTTGGTTTGCTGTAGCTCTGTGTGATGATAGACTGGCATAAATACCCCTTTAGTGTTTTTTTGTTTGTTATGTGGTGTGCTTTTGGCATGAACTTTTGATTTAAAATTGGAGAAACGTGTATCATTTTATTCTGTAATATGCATGTGCTTCCTGAAACCTCTCTGAGGGCAACTACACAGAAGAGTTCTTTGACTTAGGCCATGAAGATGCTGCGCTTTGCAGAGCTTGCTGCCAGCACCCAGAACCTCTCCTTCAGATCCCTTCTTGGGCTGCAGCTTATTTTGGCTAATTGAATCCTAATCATTTGTTTTGTTCTAAAATTGCCTTTTCTTCTTATCGGATGGTAAAATCACCTTGCTCTGACTGATCCTTGAGCAGACTCACAAATGTCAAGTGAAGGGCAAACTGCTTGGAACTGTTCTGGAATTCTGCAGCCATTGCTTGCTCAGGGCCTTAAGTTGAGATGAACGAGGCTGCAGTGAGGCTCCTCCAGAGATTCTTCTCCTCGTGTGTGCGGGAGGAAAAAGCTTAGAAAGAGGCAAATTCGGTCAAGAAGAAGCTGTAGATAAAGTTTAGCGAATACTGTTTTTATTTCTAAAAGTGTGGAGCTGAGACTGTTGTGTGCTGTTTAACTGCTTGGTCCCTTCAAATGAGGAGCAAGGTCCTGGCTGTCACAAAGCGCCAGTTTTATGCCTGGGTTTGTCATTGACCAGTTGTATTGGGATCTTCTTGCCTATGTCCCAGTTTCCTTGTCTGCCAGATGGGACTTACCATTCGTCTCTTCCTTCTCCCCTTGTGCTCCCTCTCAGGGAAGCAGTTTGATATTTACACCTGACAAGCGCTGGAAGGGCCAAGTTGAACAGTGTTCTGCAATTGGGAAACTTGCGATTCATCCCAAGTGTGACAGTTCTGTTGAGCTAAATGGAAACCCCTCACATACTTTAAATTTCTGCTTGATTGGGGCTATTCTGCTCAGCAAGTGGGGCATGGTCAAGGTCTGAAACAGCTAAATGTTGCCATCAAAGCTCTTGCAGCACATTATGCAAGAATCACTGTGTCCTGGTCAAGATCTCCTTTGTTTAATCATGTTTTTCAAGTGAAATTCCCCTTGGGAACATGATGCTGCGTTGCCCTCTAAACTAGTTAGTGGTATTCTGTTGGTTGATTAAAGCAGCTGCTGTGTTTATGTTTGAATCTTCCCTGTGATTTCAGTCCTTGTTAGAAAGTGCATCTTAACGGTAGGCTGCCATTATTATTATTGTTAAATGATGAATGATGAGCCTTATGTGAATGGTAACTGTTAATTTCAGTATTTTGAGTCTGGTGAAAGTAAATGATATAAATTAAGATATAAGAGTATCCAAGTATAACATACTCAGGTTCGGGAAATGGAGAGACCAAAAGAAATGCTGCACATAAATCAGTAGCTTTTCTTTTCTCTTTCCTTTTTCCTTTTTCCTTTTTCCTTTTTCCTTTTTCCTTTTTCCTTTTTCCTTTTGCTATTGCAAGGCCACGTGCTGTGTACAAGATGGTAGAATGTTCTTTGGGCTTCTCCTGTGCTAAAGTTTTCCATTTGGCCAGCTTTAGTTCTGTGCTGTTGGTTGTACTTTACATTTTCCAGTGGTTTATTCTCTGTAACCATGTTTCCTGGACAGACTGGTCTCTGCAGCTCTCTGTGGTCACAGACAAGTGACCTGGGGGTAGATCCTGTGCTTTTTTGTCAACTAACGCATGATGTAAAATGTGCCATTCTCATTTGAGAATGTCAGAGCCAGTCCATGCATATGGCAAAGGAGCAGAGAAGGAAGAGTTTATTTGGTTGGTTTTGGTTGGGTGGTTTGGGGTTTTTTTGGTGGGAGGGGGAGATATATATTTGGGATATATATTTTGAATCATTTTCAAACCACTTGGAATACCAGGTTTGGAAGAATGTGGCTTGACCACACCTAATTTCAGGCCTTGGAACTGGAAGAAGGAAAAGGGAGGAGAAAATGAGTTGAATGAAAAAGACTTGAGGAGGGGGTACATGTGCAGGAGTAGTGAAGATACAGTAACAGGAAAGAATGTCAATATGTGCACATAATGTAGGGCTGGGGAGCGGGGAAGGTTGACTTGTTTATCTGTAGTGTAAAAACAACTCTCCTTTAACTAGAACCATTCCTTTAATACTGAGCAAACAAGCCTGTGTTTAAATGACAGGGGGGAGAGATGGCAAGGTCTGAGGATTCCAGAGAAATAGTTTGTAAGGTCTCATCCCTTATGTGTGTAGTGCTGACACGTCAAATGCTGTGAATTAAAAGGTTTGTACTGGAGGCAGAGGCATTATAGAAAGCTGGTGGAAAGCTAGAGCTGTAATTTTGGTGTATTTCTGACCCTGTAGGAACAGAAAGAAAGCAGCTACAGAAGTGAGGAGATCAGGTTGTCACTGTGCAGTCCTCAAAATTGGACTTTTATTTTTTTAGAGCTGTCAGCTCTGAAGAAATGCTGTACTTGTGGGTGGTCTTCAATCTGATGTACGTTTTAGGGAAGAGGCTTGGGAGGCGAACTGTCTCTTAGCTGTAGGCCATGAAAGACGGTGTGTGTCCAGGGGTAAGAGCTTAGAGAATCTGAGCAATATTCAGTGGCTGGTTCAAGGCAATAAAACTGCATCTTTGCTTCAAATGCTTCTTCAGTTATTTTTCTGACAGGAAGAAAAGGTTCCCCATTGATTTTTCCCTGTTTCTATTTCAAAGGCAGGTGATAGCACAACTGGTTTTGGAAATGGATCCGTTTCTAAGGTTGTGTTGTTTTTCAGTGAGAGAGCTCTTATAAGAAGGGCCTTGCTGTGGTAGCAGATTTCATGTGCATCTCCAGAGATGGTTTGTGTCCAGAAGAGTTTATATCCTAAATAGTCGAGGTGGACAAAAGGTAGGAGAAGGGAAGTGGTGTTAGCCTTGATTTGCAGGTGGAGCACACAGAGATTAAAGGTGTTTTTACTTTTAATATGTTTATTAATGTAGGCGTGCTAGAAAATTTTCCCTACTGGAAGTTTGCCTTAATTAACCAAAAAATTGCTATTGCTATAGCTCAGACCAGTTCTTTAAAGAGAGTAAACTATATTGATGTAAGAGCTGGCACCAGTAATGCAAACTGGCCAGCCTTATCCCCTTCTCATGGAGGAGTTGTCCGAAGCCGCAAACTGAATCCGTAAAATTGCCCCAAAGCGACCTATGTCTTGCTCCCATTTGGAAACACTGTAATGGTCATAAGGATGTTTGTTCTTTGACAGATTACAGCCCAGATTAAGAACTTCAGATGATTTAGATGCTGCTTTGCAAGATTTCCCACATAAAACAAAAAATCCTGTGGATTGTTTTCACTTGGAGGTTTTGGGAGCAAAAATACAGGAAGTGAAAGCAATTCTCTAAATTGTGCTGCCCAAACAGCTGTAACACCAACCAAATGTGAACCTGTACAGAGTCTTGCATTGCCAGCAAACACCAGTAACCAAGAAGTCATTGGACTGGGCTGCTGCCAATTAGGAAAACTATGGAAAGCAAAAGCAGAGACTGAAAAAACCCCGATGGAATGGAGGCATCGATCCTCGCTCCTGCCAGTAGGACAGTTCCCTGGTTTGTCTTCACTGATGGTTACCTGAGGCTGTTTATAACCATGGCAAGTGAATATGTTCATAGCACTTTTCTCGTGCTAGTTTTTTCCCCTCCACTGAGTATAATCGCACTGCTTGTTGCTATAAAACCTTTTCACATGGCTTCTCTTTCTCTTTGGTATTTACATTCTTCAAATATTTGTTGACCATTTCACTTTGTTTACCCTTCCAGTTTCTTCTCATAAACGAGCCTCATGAATATTGTGATGATTTTGTTGCTTTCCTTTGAACTTATTACTGAGTAAGAATATCTTTCTGGTTCTATGGCACCCTTATAATGAAGTTCCTGGGAGGGATTAACAGACCATACAGAACAAATATTTCATCAGCTTCCATGAGATATGGTTGATCAGACTGTGCAGCTTTGAATCACTTCCCTGCTCCTCTATCACGTTGCAGGAACATGTCTAATTGGCTTTGTGCTCTTACCCTGCGCGCTGTCGAGCCGTGGCTGCTCTCTTACTGCTTTCTCAGCTCTGAATTGCTGGATGTGACTTTCTGTTTTCTCCTGTACACCTGTTGGGAGTAGGTACAAAATCAAGGACAGCAGTAGCTTTGCGTTCGAGCTTTCTTCATGCTCTGCCCAGAAGAGAATCAGTCACAGTCTCTGTTTCTTTTTCTTGAGACAGGTTTTTGTATGTGTGTTTATACACACTCTCAGCATGAGTCACATCGTTACCTTCTGCATTTTCTAACCTCTCTGTAGAAGGTGGCCTTTCAAAGAGTTTATATTTGGAAATATCCATGCGTTGAAGACAAATATTTCTGCTGTTGCTGGCTGTGCTGCCTGCTGTTGTGTCAGGGAAAGAGATGGTTTGTGTTGTGTCTGATAAGGTTTAGAGAAGGGTGCGTAGTTCCTCTAGCTCAGCTGTGAAGAGTCAGTAAGTAGAAATGACTAAGAAGTCAGAGGAGAGTGCTTTGTGGGAGTAAGAAAGTTGAACTTTGAGGTAAGTGGGGTGCTTGGGTCCATGCTGACTGCTCTGCTCCTTTGTCTTCACAAAAACCTGGTGGGTTTTTTTAGCTGAGTACAGGATATTTAATAAAGCTCTGCTAAAGTTCCTCTGCAAAAATATTTGGGATGCCAGGGATGTGCAACAACGTGGAGAAGCTGTAGCAGGGTAGTAGAATAGGTAGGTAAGAGCAGGAGGAGAAAAGTCCTGAGGTTTCCTCGCTGCTGTCAGTGAATGGGGTGAGGAGCAGGCAGGGTTAACCGAGCTCTAGTGATGCTGGCTACAGGGCATTCTTAAAGAGACAGTGGGTGCTTTTCTTTCCAGTGGGCAGCAGCCAGTTCAGATGCCAGAGCTGGGTAGCAAGTTGCAAAGAAGGCTTTGTTTCAGCCATGCCAAGCTGTTATCAGAGCGGGGAATCTTTTTGTCAACTACTTTTGAGAGCATAAAATGCATCGGAGCAGTAAGATTCTCGAATGGTTTAATGATCTCTCCCCCAGCAGAATTGCTTCTGTCTGCAGTTTAAATGGTGATTGCGGAATCGGGGAGCAGAGGAGCAGGGAAGACACGCAGCTGCGCCCCGGGAAATGCCATGTGGTAACAGGTGGCGATGCAATCATTTAGCTCTTCATCTTTCATCCTCCAGGCAGGCAGGAGGACTCCTTCCTGTGGATGCAGGTTCCTTTGTGTTTGTGCTTGGGTTGTGAGGTCAGGCAGTTCCTCAGGAAAAAGGATGCCCTGACGCAGCGCAGGGCTGGGACGGAGGTACAGAGGGTTTGACTGAGAAATCTTGAGTCGGGGTGGAAGGGAAAGGGGGTGCGGGGTGAGAAGCTGAGGAATGCTTTTAAAGGGCAATGTTCTGTGTACATGGGAGTAGAGCCTGGACTGAATAGCTGTTTAGTGTTGTTGGTGAGTTCCTGGGGGAGCCCTGCAGAAGGTTACAGGAATCTGAGGCCATCCTGGAAGAAAGGGTCAGAAGCAAGGTTAAGGAAGTCAATCATTGAGAGTGGGGAGGAATCTAATGTGTGTGAATGGGTACTGGGATTCAAAATCCTGAAGATAGAGATTAGGGTAGTGTGCTTTGGGGGAAGGAAGTTCATTTTGGTTGGGATAAACAGATGGGAACGGTCTGGACAAATGTAGAAGCTGGTGTAACTGTAACTGTATTATATGACATAGAAGCGCACGCTGCATCAGCCAGTGCTAAAGAGAGAGATTGAACCCTCTTAATGCCCTTTTCCTCTTTCTTCTCTTCATAAACCTGCTCACAGGTCTGAGCTGTTCCAGGAGTGGAGGGGTGGTGGTGATGGAGGGGACTGAAGGAGTGGGGCATGTCTGTACCAGGAGACTGGGTGTAGCCCAGCCCCTGGCACAGAAGAGCCGATGTGCATTTTGCTCTCTCCAATGGCAGCTATTGAAGCTTTACCCAGACGTCAGGGAATTCTCTCTTTGTGCTGAGCTTGCATAGGAACAGCATATATGAGTGTTGGTGCACAATTACTGGGAGCGGAGGGGGGATGTGTCTTTCTCATATTCACATTGGTATCCAAAGAACGTAATTTGTCAGCGTTTGGTTTGAGGTGAAATTTTGCTGCCGCTTCTCCCCTGGTGGCTGCCTTCACAATGTAACCAAAAGTGGAATATTTAACTCTATCCTGAAGGGTTAGAAGAAAAGGAGGCTACGTAATGATTCCACAGGAACCTGTAATTAATGGACAATCTCTGTTGTTATTTTTCTTTGTGTGTGTATGATAGCCTTCCCCTGGTCAACCTGTTTTGCTTTGCTTTTCATCTATTAACTTGGGCACTGACCTTGCAGCAGTGCAGGGGTGCACTTGGACCCTGGTGGTGGAAGGTGGCTCCCTTCACTGCAGCAGGGTTTGAAATCAGTGCAGCCTCTCATCTGCATCCCTTTCACTGCCTGGTTGAATCCTTGCACTGTAAGCTCCTCAGGGTGAGGGCCCTGTCTGTCTGCAAACTGCCCAGCCCTCAGCACGGTGCTATAAACCAAATAAATATGGAAGTTAATTTTATTAGTGTTTGATCTCAGAGATGTCTGTTAGTGTTATTGAGGTGCTTGTTAATCTTCATTTTTGAGTACACTGCCTGCTGTATGTGTTAGCTGTCAGTGCAGCACGAGTGCTTCTGGGGTAAAACACGCACCAGCTTATCATCAGCGCACTGGAACAGAACATACAACGGTTTCAGAGGAAGAAATAGATTTAATATCAAGTGGAAGTTGGCACGGGACTTAAGGATATGTACGTATCTTTGTAATACACGGTTAGAAATTGGAGACAGACTTTGTGGGAGATCAGCTCAGCGAACCTTTTCCACTGCATCATCCCAGACCAGTGGTTTCCAGGCTGGGAATTGTCACCCGTCCGTAATCCACGATGGCTTTGGTGTGTGCTCTCCGTTTATGCTGAGCAGGATGCAGTGGCTACTCGTGTTGGGATGTGAATCTGTTGGTCTCAACCTATGGGGCAGAGTTGGGCCTACAGAGAAAGATGGACTAGTTTCCCTTGCGCTGTCCTTCCTCGTCATTTTCAGAGATCACATTGAATTAAAGAGGTCTAAAACTGCATTAAATATCCTTATGGATAATACTGTTTGTGAAAGCGACAGCTGTAGTTACTGTAGGCATCTTGGGCAGTTCCAGAGGTGATACCAGCGGTTGCTGCAGAAACAGTGTAGGAAGATGCTGGCCGTGCTAAACACACTTGTCCTGTGTGCTCTGGGCTCCAGTTCTCACTCAGACACTTCGCTTGGTGACGCTGAGCCTGAGTCCCCGCAGCCTCTCTCCTGACATCATCTCACCTTTCCTGCTTTTGCCTTTCCACCTGCTGGTTGTTCCAGCGTGGTGTTGAGGACAACAGGTAGGGCTCTGTTTCCTAAGCGAAGTGGGATCTGTTAGTTGTGAATGTCTTTGATTCTGTGTGGTTTCTTTTGTGCAATTAAGGAGAGCTAATTAGCTCCTTTTAGTGCAGTCTCCTTGCAGAGGTAGCTGACCTCTTGTTAATCCTGGATTAAGTTCTTACTAAGAACTGGCTCTTTGTGTGTCCCAGTTAAGATGTTGACACTTTGTTCTCTCTCTCTCCTTGTTCTCCTCCTCCCCCTCTTCCTCCCCATGCCTTTGAGCACATGATTGCCTGCCTCCTCCATTCCCCACTACTGTAGGAATCCGTGTGCTCTTAGCAGCCACTGTATCTCGTTCTGTGAAAATGCCATTGTCATTTCAGAGTGCTGTCTAGGAGCCCATTTTCTTCAAGGGAGAAGTTTGGGCATTCCTTCTAACTGCTTAATAGGGTGAGAATACTTTGGGGTTTGAAGAGTAGCACCCATTTTGGACACTGGAGGCTGGAAGGTTGTTCTGTGGTTTGAGCAGGAGTTGGCAAACGGGACCACATGGCCCAGTCGGAGCACTCAGCCTGTACAATGCTGTGCATTTAAAAGCAAAGTCCCACCATAGATAACGAAAGAGGGTGTTTAAGAGAAAAACAGTTTCTGTTCTCCCAACAGCGGTAGGAGCAAAAAAATTAAATGTGCAAAATATTAATTACCACCCAGATGTGTCAGTTACCCGCTAACACTAATTGTACTTGCAGATCTTGAGGTTGTAGCACTACGCTGAGTTTTCCCTGAGGATATGCTTCCTTCACATTCCTGACAGGTCTTTTTGAAGACAAGCCTAGGAGTACTATGAAAGTGTAAGTGTCCCCTGGTTCTGTTCTGAACTCAGCTGAAGAGTAGAAGCGTTGGGGTAATAACTGTTGGGGTAATAACCATCTCAATGGCTTTAAGTTTTCAAAATAGATCGTATTAAAAATGGACAAGATGACTGGGAAGGGGAGATGAGAAACTTCCTATGTTTTCAAATCCAGGTGGTCATTGCTCCCAGACGTTTTGCAGACAGACCTTTAAAGCCTGTTTGTTTCTGTATCGCTGGTGTAGCTTACAGGGAGGGTAAGATTGCTTTAGCTGGATATTGAGTTTATCTCAAACGCACTTGTTGCTTCTGTAGGCCTGGATTTTCAGGCACTGGACTGTCTCACGTGTATCTATTGTCAGCCCCGGGCTTTAATTACTTGGACAGTGCATCATTTCCTCTCACCTGAGAGATGCAATATGTATGAGTTTGCTTGTATTACGGCTGGGTCTGAGGTGGTAGAGCAGAAACCAGCCCTGCCATTTGGTCTGTCAGGCAGTAAAGGTGCAGCTCCTGCTCTCTGTACCAAGGCTGAAGAGCCCGCCACAGATAGGCCTGCTCTGAATTAGAGCATCCCTGGATGGAGCGCTCCTGATGTATGACTTCTCGCCTTTCTGTAGGGCTCGGTAGTCCTGTGGTGTTCAGGCTGTGGTGTGTGACCACGTCATGCCATTGAGAGCTCAGCAGTCAAGCCCTCCTAAAGCTCTCACAGATGAAATAATGCCCTAGTGCTTGTCTTGATTCTTCAACACCAGCACCAGGGCAAGGGCTGAGAAACACACGTGCAAATAAATCCAGTTGACACAAACCCTATTCTGCAGCTCTTAAACAAAGCAGGGACTGGTAGCTTTATGTTCAGAAGAGGCCCCTAAAGATCCTCTCCTCAGTGCACTACTATCAAAGTATTATCACCATGAAACCATCTGTCTTCATCGTGACATGAATGGTGCTGCAAAGACCAAAGAAACCTAAGGAGTGTTTGTCCTTTTGAGAGTTCTGGCTTGGATTTTGCAGATCTGATACAAGTTTGTGAAGAATTTGGGGTGTTGTGTTGCATGATCTTTCAATTTACCCATAACTCTGCCTTTTGCACGCCATCCCAGATCAGCCAAAGAAGCTTTTCTCCAAGTAAGTCCTGCATTTTCACTGTGGCTCTTACAGCCCTTTTTGAAGCAGAATTTTCATTTGGTTCATCTTCTCTCCTGACAGTCTCACGAGCGGGGCAGGTCTTACTAAACTAGTGTTTTGAGTCTTATTTTTCCACTTCATGACCTGCTTTGAGCCTTTACCTGTTTTCCACGGTTCAGATTTGAAGCAGCCATTCTTAGGGAATTTCATCAGAGCCTTTGGGTCATGTGACTATTAGAATCATAGAATTGTCTGGGTTGGAAGGGACCTTTAAAACCATCGAGTCCAACCATCAACCTAACTGATAAAAACCCCATCACTAACCCATGTCACTAGGCACTATGTCAACACCCCTTTTGAATACTTCCAGGGATGGTGCCTCAAACACTTCCCTGGGCAGCCCATTCCAAGGCTCAATAACTGTTTCAGTGGAAACATTTTTCCTAATATCCAATTTGAACCTCCCCTGGCGCAACTTGAGGCCATTTCCTCTTGTCCCATCGGCTGTGACTTGGGAGAAGAGACCAACCACCACCTCTCTACCCCCTCCTTTCGAGGAGGTGTCCTCTCAGCATCCTCTTCTCCAGGCTGAACACCCCCAGCTCCCTCAGCCGCTCCTCATAAGGCTTACCCTCCAGACCCCTCACCAGCTCCATTGCCCTTCTCTGGACCCACACAAAACATTGCATGATGTTGTTTGTCACAGATGGGTGATGTAGCCTTGAATTAGTTACACCGAATGGTTTTGTTGACTTCCAAAAATGCATCTCTCCTGCCTCGTCAGAATTTGTCTGACTTCAGCTTTCAGGGCTTGGTGCTGTTGTACTTTCAGCTGTCATCCAGTATCACCAAACTTATGGTCCAGGTGATCATTTTAAGCTTGTCATTCCTTGACCTCCAGTCTGCGTTGAATGGATCCAATGCCACTGGCTTTTACTGGTCAGTGCTTTTATCTAAACCCGCTCTGGTTTTTCCACATTGTTCACATGCTGAAACAAATACAGTCCTTGGTGAAGTGTTTCAGTGGGAATCACACCCTTGGATGGAGCTACCATTGCATTGGACACAGGGAATGGGGGAATTGGTCTGTTTCACACCATTTTCTTTAAAGGTGTTTGTAAATTCTCCCCTTCAACACTTCTGTAAGAATTTGATACTTTCAATGGTCACATCTGAAAGCGAAAGGTCAAGGTGCAAGTTACATGGGCTCTGCTAATGACCTTGGGTTTTGTGACAGGGTAATGAGGTTTGGCTGTATTCTTGTCCCTGCTTACCTCTGTGTTGGAGAAATCCTTCAGAGTTTTTGGTGAGGACCACAAGACTACCCTGCGTGGATTTCTCCAGTTGCAAAACACACCAGGTTTACCCATAAACCCTGAAACAACAGTCCAAAGAATTAAAGATTAAAGTCTTGAGAAGGGGCATTGTAAAATTAATAGAGTTGTGTCAGCAGAAGGTCAGTGTGTGTTTTCAATCCAAAATCACGTGCAGCGTTTGAATTGTACAGTGGCCTGGGCCCGCTGGTGCTGAGCGTTGATTCTTAAGAGCAGAGCACCTCCTGCTCCTGCTGATTTGGATTATAGTGAAATGATGGATAACGAGCCTTTTGGAAAGATGCTCTTTTGGGACATAGGCACTGAAAGCTGTGACTGATTGTAAACGGAAGAGGAGATGGTCAGCCCTGTGTATGGAATGGGTAGAATGCAGCAAAAGAAAGCACAGGGTGGAGTGATGAGTGGCTTAAGGCACAGCCCCTTACCTTATCTGTGGGGAGTGCTAAGTCCCTGAGGGGGTCTGTAAATGTGCCTGGAGTCAGACTCCTGCCTTAGGTGCTCTGAGGGGGTCTGTAAATGTGCCTGGAGTCAGACTCCTGCCTTAGGTGCTCTGAAAACACAGGAAACTTGGAAAATGCACGTTTCAGGTGGGCGATGTGGATGTAGACTAAAGAGACGGCTGAGGAATGGAAGTGGTACAAGGTGTAAATTTTTAAACTGCTGTAGCCAGACTGGTACAGGGGCTTTTCTGGATACTCTTTACTTGTCTGTGCTGGGACAGTTATTTTACATTTAAAGCCCTAGAATAACCCAAAGCACTTCCCCACCTGGACACTTGTACAGGAAGCTCTTCCGGATCAGTTCTACCCCATTTTCACAGACAAGGTCCGATTTCATGTACTGGAAGGAAAAGAACAAGCTGATGGTTTTACTCTCTTCTCCCTCCTTCGGCCTGTGTAATTTATATTGTACTGTGAGAGCCCTTGAGAAGGACTGAAACCCTTCTCCTTATTCTGGCATAAAGATGGCTGTGAGTGGGTGTCTCAGGATGCAGTGGGGTGTGTGTCCTTCAAAGAAACACCATTGACTGATACCGCTTGATAATGTTGCTTTAAAAATCCCTGGCCCGTTTACACATGGATAGACATGAAAAATGAAAGCAAATTAGCTTCCTAGATGAAGTAAGCTGAATTGGGTTGAGGTCACCTTAATTCTGAATGAGTGTGTCCTCACAGTGTTTAATTTAGTTTAGATAATCCACTTTAATCCAGTTAATTAGGGTTTAATTTTCCCGACTGTTCTTGTATCAGCATGCTTACAGGTTTGGAAACTTTCTCTCACACGTGTGAAATGCTCTGGTGTGTACACAGGGAGGACCTGTAGGGTCTTAACCTGGAGGCTTTGCCAACTCCATGACCAGCATCTCGAAGTGGCAGGTATCGTCAAGGGACCTTGGGAGAATCGCGGGAGCTTCCTCCCTCCCCCTTTTCCTCGGGTAGATGAATAATGAAGGCATTAAGGGGGTTGCATTATGTAAAGCGGCAGCCCACAGGCTGTGTGCATGCGCGCGCACGCGTGTGTGTGTGTGTGTGCAGGAGCGTGTGTGAAAGCACTGGCAGGGGAGAGGCGCACAGACCTCACTGGAGCTGCACAAACAATCATAACCACAAAGAGCAGGGCCTCGGGGCAGAAGAGAGGCTGAGCCACGGCAGGCGCCCGGGCAGCATGCACGGCAGCTGAGAGAGGGGGCTCTGGGTGCCCGGGAGGAGCCCCAGGCACCCCCTACTCCCTCTTCCCTTCGGGAAGGGCTCTGAGATGGTGCAGGAGGTGAGTACCCTCCCACCTCACCGCTGGCCCACCCTCGCTCTCCCCCCCACCACACACAAGTGCATGAATGAATGAATTCCTAGCTGCTCCACGCTGCACTACGGTCCCTAATGGCTACCAGGTTAGTGCTACTCTCCTGTTCCTTCTCCTGATGCCTCTCTTCCTCTCCCCTCTGTATATGTGCTGTCTGCAGTCTGCGAATGCGTGTGCACGTCTGTGTGTGAAAGAGGGAGCCAAAGGGCTGTGTGTGCTGTGCTCAGCACAGGTTTGCCGAGCAAATCTACCGCCTGAGACATACGCTTTCAAGGCAGATTAAGTCTGGAGTCCATGTTGGTTGCTGCTGCTGCTGCTCCTTTCTGTTTGGGGGACTTGAAAGCAGACAGCGTGACATCATGTTGCAGAGATGCTGGGTTTCTTTTCCCTTCCACAGCCTGATTCCTTTCTCCCTTGTTCTCCCCCGTGCATGTGCCCTACCTCTGCTGCAGCGGAACTGCTAAAGCAGCCTTTTTGATTGTTTGTTTGAAACAACCGATGAGCAAATCTGATCGTTTTTTTCAGCTTTCGTTCCCCTCACCCCTCCTCCTTTTCCCTTTACGCCTCCTGTCTCCCCCAGCCCCCAGCCCCAAAGGGGCAGTTATTTCTCTCTGAACATCTGGGTGTGTGGGGGTTGAGGTTGGATGAACTGGCGATGTGTCACAGGAGGGCAGCGGGACCTGCTGCAGAAATATGGTGTATTTGTTTGCCCATGTGCTCCCTTGCTCTTCAAAGGGCTGGGAGTGTGCACACACGTCTTGGTTGTGCTTTGCATCCTCTCTGCCTTCCTGTATTTGCAGTGATGGGAAGGGACAGAATTTGTTTTGTGCTGCTTTTTCAGGCTGTCGCCAGAGTCTTTACAGGTGGCTTTTTTTTGTTCTTGAGGGGAGAGCAGTAGAAAATGAGAGCTGATTGCAGTGAGAATCTGATGAATCCTCATTCAGGAAAAAAATGCTTTTTCTTTGATGACTGGTGACTATCATTGTCCTGCCCATCATGGAAATCGCCGATTCAATAAAGAGGGTATTTTCCTGTTTCTTTGCTTCATTAAGTCCCACGTGTCTGCAGGACAACTGCTTTTGAAGCTGGTGGGGTTTAGGATGGACCTTGTAATTTCAGCTCAGTAGGAAATTTAAAACTGAATCTCAGAGACATATTTTACATTTTAACTTTCAGGTGGACAATGCTGCTGCATGGTTAGAGCAAAGGAGAGAGGTTGAATGGAAAATCTCAGTGTGAGGGGACATCAAATTGTTGCTTTGTTGTTTTCAGAATGATAAAGGGAGGAAACATCAAGGGATGAGCAAAAGAAATTGATTTGATCCCAGCTTTGAAGATGACAGCATCTTCCATTAACTTATGAAAGCTGATGCTGATGAGCAGCAGGAGTGAGTGGGAAGATGTAAAGCTCCAGCTTTGTCTTCTCTGCTCCCGAGATATACAATATCCCTGTCCACCCCCGCTCTGTTGCTAATAAGATGTGGTGTGAGGCTTCATTAGACGTTTAATCTGCTGTTTATAAAACCCCTGCCACAAGATTGGAACGTGTTCAGGGGGACCCTACTTGTTCTGGGGATAAAGTCTTGGGATGCTCGTAGCCTTGCTGAAGTTGTAGGGGAGATGGGCAGAAAGGAAAAACGCTTGTGCTCTTCCTGAGGTCATCCAGGAATTGTATCACACTTGTGTCCTCGTCCGAAAATGCACGTGGATCTTTATCACCAGCTCTTTAGTGCTAAATTGCATTTTTCTCCCTCTCCCTTGAGAAGATGCACGTGGATTGATGGATGGCAGCAGCACGGTGTCTCCAAACCAGTGAAAGATTTTGATGTTAGCTTGGAAACAATGAGGTTTAAAATAAAAGTGCTTGGATTTATTTTGTTATTTTTTATACTTTGAGCTGTCACATTTTCAAGCTTTTCTTTGCATCAGAGATGCCTTAAAAGCGTCTTTCATTATTACGTTTTTTAAACAAGACTTGTGAGCTCTGTTCTGTCCCACGTTGCAGGCTCTGAGATTTTGAAGACAGCATCAGATATTGTGGTTCTTGCTGTTAATTACAAGAGCCATTGGCATTGCAGCAGGGAGGAGAGGAAACAAAGCTGGTACCTGTTCCTCCTTTGGAAGTACAGCCATAGAGTGAGGGACCTGCAGGTGACCACCTTGGGGCTGTGTCTGAAGCAGACATGCCCCCAGCTTCAGAGGGACGTGACATTCTTATTTTGCATTTCCCCCCTTCAGTGCTTCCCAGATTTCATTGTGTTACCCCTCCATGGGGTTGGTCTGCCTTGGGAGCAAATGGAATTGTATTGATTTGTGAGTGATGGGAGGGGGTTAGTGTATGATTTTATAACACGTGTTGGTTCTCTGCAACTTAATGATCCTCTCTATATTATTATGACTGTTGTAATCTTGGACCATGGAAAACATTTTCCAACTTTTTCTTGGGATTTTTACAATAACTCCTGAGTAGGAAGGAAGCGGTGGAGGGATTGTTTCAAAGAGCACAGCTGGAGTTTCTGTAAGACGTCAGACCATTTGTCCATCGGAGTTGCTGGTCTGTCTCTACTGGTAACCAGTATCAGATTGATTCAGAGAAAGACAATGACATCGTTAATAATACATTTGACCAACCTCGCAGGGCTGTATATGGGCACAAGGCAAATTCCTTCTTGTCGCTTGCAGTGATTTGCTAATCCCCTGAAGCATAATAATTGCATTAATTTCACCTCATGAATATGTAAACACGCTATTGAATCTCACAGGAGGAGGACACCATTCTGTGAAATGTCAAAATAATCAGAGTAAATCTTTGACAAGGGTGGACTTGTCTGTTAAAAGCTAATTGTTTAAAAAGCACGCAGAAAGTGTACTATTCTCGCGCTTCTTTTACAGGCAGTTGCTGGGAGACACCTCTTGGTTTCTGTCCAGCATTACAGATGTCATTGGTTTTCAGTTTAATACTTTGGGGTTTGTCCATTCTACCGGGTGATACAATACAAGTACAGCATTTTGGTTTTGCTTGCAGAGCAATGGCAAACCCAGGGGATTTGTGTGAGGATGTACGGAGCTTTTCATTCTTGGATTATCAATTTGAAGTGAGTGTAGGTTGGTGGTGACCAAAAGTTGTTACCATCTGCTTGCTGTTTGGTAGACTGCATAATGAGCTTCGGAATCTCATCTTTTTCCACTGATGTCAGACTGCATCGCAGAAAAGTATCTTTGTAGGAGTGTAATTAACCCCCTTGCTTGGCTGTTTCTGAGGAGAATTAACTCTTTGTACCACAGCCAGGCTTGAGGAGCTTTCTTGACCTTGCAGCTTTTTCAAGACTTTATCAGTAGACTTCTCTTTTATGCTTGAGGATGTCCTTCGTTGTTCTTTAGGAAAAGCATGTGAGCTTGGCTTTGTTTTCACAGCCCATAGACTGCAGTGAGTATATACTACATACAGACTTAAATGTCTGCCTTAGTTCTTTACTGGTTTGGGGACATAATGCTCAGAACTTTACAGGATTAAGTGCGACATTTGCAATACTCTCAGTAACCCCAGTTCTGGGCCTGGAAGAGCCTTATTGTCGGTTGGTGCTCTGGGCTGCAGGGAGATGGGAGCAACTTGAGCAGATTTGCTCTTGTAGAGCAAGGTCTTTGGAGAACCGTGGTGGAGGCTGGCACTTAGCTTTCCAGATCATGACTTTCTTGAGGAAGTCTAAGGAATTTGGAAATACACTGTAGGAAATGGTGTCATTGATCTTTTTCCGCCAGCCACGTGGGGAGCTGGTGATCACAAGGAAGGTAGGGAGCGTTGTGTGCCTGAAGCTGCCACTTGTTTAGCTGAGCTGCCCTCGTTGTTACAAATCCTTTGCTGCTCTTGGTAACACAGTGATTGCTTCTGGCTAAAATTCTAATTCACACGCTGCAACTGGCAGATTCAAATGGATTTGCTGTGGGTCTGCTTGATCTGTGTGTGTCACTACTTGGGAGGAGAACAACAAGCTGCTGTTGAACAGCGTGGCCACGGGTGCTGTGACACAAGCCGCAGGCTGCTGTCTGGAGGATGGCTGCTGGCTTTGGGGCATGTGTGATGTGGGATAGAACGGTTGGAGGGTGCTTGACTTAAGCCCAGGGACGGGTGTGTTGTAGCCACAGGCAGAGTGATGATTTAGGAAGATCTGGTAGGATGGACAGACTTCCATGTCAGCTCATGACTGCTTGAATATTCATGGTGAATTTATTTAACAGACTCAGGCAAAGTTAGATTTCTTGTTGAGTCCTCCACTGGAGCGTTGCAAAGAGTCCTCAGAGCTCCTTTGCAGCTGTAGGAATCCCAAGCGTAGCTCATGGAGTATAAGGCTACTGCCTGCTGAAGTCTCTGTTTCGCAGTGGGTCCAAACCTTTACTATGTTGGAGAAAGAAGTTGGGCCTTTTTGCATCTTGCCGTGAGTCCTTGCTTTGTGGAGGGGATGGATGTGAGACCAGGCAGCTTGTCTGGGCATCACCAAATGTTTGTTCTTTTCCCACCACCTAAAGAAAAGTTCAGTTTCTCACTGCACTGGTCCAGATATTGAGTCTTCCATGTGACTGAACAGTTTGGCTTCTTCCTGGCCGCAGCACACTTGCTCAGGTTCTTTTTACTGCAGCTCCAATCCTAAGACGAGGTGTTTCTCTTTGGCACGGTATGAACATGAACCGAGATGTGCTCTGCCTTTTGTGCACCTGGGAGCAAGGGGCTGCTACTTTGGTGGGCTTGTTTGTGTTCTGTCCCTCTCTTAATCGTTTGCATTTACTAAAGGCTACGCTGCAGGGGTGTCTGAGCCCCTGAATGCACTCTGGTCAATTAGGTCTCTAAAGCATTATTTATGACTATTATTTTTTTCGAAGTGGGTCAAGCCGTTTTGGCATTTCAGGCCTTGATTCCTGGTTCAATTGCAGGCCTTGGTCACTATGGCAACTGCAGAAAGCGTTCGTCATGGCTGTGCCTTGGGCCAGATTCAAACTTCTCAGGGACTGAGCAGGAGCAGCGAGAACTTTGACGGGCTCAGGGCAGGGGGGAGGCAAGTGCAGGCTTTTGGGTTCTGTGCCCATCCTTGCTGTGATAGAGATGAAAGGCCGAACTAACAGACTCTCCGTGTTCTTTATTGTGTGGCACATGCGTGGAGTCTTTCACGTGAGAAATACTCGGCGTTGCCCAGCCAGCAGATGTATGAGGTGGACTCAGACCCTGCAGAGTGACCATTGCTCTGTCACTGACTTCAGGGAGAGCCTAAGGTGGTGCCCTCAAATCTGTCTTTTTTTCCCCTGTCCCTGCCAAGGTGATAATCCAGACGTACATAAGGTGATATGTATGGATGGATTTAGTTTTTTAAAGCATGGCAGAGATGCTAAGTGCCTGGAAAACACACTTGGAGGCCAGAGTCTGCCTTAGGTTGTGCTTGGCAGAGCTGACACCAAAACATACAGCTACAGTAGTGTGAACTGAGCCTGGACAAAGACAGATGTGTCAGCTTTAAGCTAGTGAGTGCTGATGCTGCTCCTGTGCAGCTGCAGCAACGGTGGGTTATTCAGCCGTGACTGAAAAACCCACCTGAGGAGCTTTGTAAGACCTTGGATGATAAGTTTGACTCAGCCTCCGTAGCCGTGCACTGCTTAACAGTGTTTGTGCCAGGCTTCTTAAGCTGGTTTTGGGGCATCGTGTGCTGAGAGTGTGAAAACCAAAAGTGTATCTTTCATGACAGTGTGCAAGTGAATGTGTATTTATCCACAGAAGATGGAATTTGTCTGGTTTCTCATCTGATTACAACTTGAGTGAAAGAGCTGGACTTTTTAGCAGGTTTCACGTGAGTTTCAAATGCACGTGGCGCAGCTGCACCCTGGTTTTGAACTGGTTATTTTGTTCTTCACTTTAGAAGCAGTAAAAACTCAGTGCTGCTGCATAACTGTAACCTGAAAGCAAGCAGAACCTTGCCTGAATTTAACTTGGTCTTTATAGAGTTGCTTGAAGCTGAAACTCAAAGTGAAACTTGTATTAACTCCTATGAACTAAAAGCGAGAAGGCGGCTGTGCATGATAAACTCGGGTTTCCTAGAGCTGGAGAAGAAAAGTGAGTGCACCCGTTCAAACAGATTTAATGCAGTGATACGTGACTCGGGAACATTCACTTCAAACCCTTGCCTAACCCACGTCGAGTGTGCTGGGGCAAGATTTAGGAGTTTTCGTGTAATGCCAGATAAACAATAACGCAGGACGAGAAGGAGCACTACAGAAGTTAGAGTTGTTAACTGTGGGAATGGCAATTCAAAGCTATTTCCATCTCTGGAAGCTGGTGAGCTTCAGGTCTTAGTACCACCTGCACGTGCGTGGAATTGCTAATTGCGGTCGGTACCTTCAGGGTAACTCTGCGGGGTTGTTAAAAAAGTTTGTACTTCTTGAGTTTAACTTGAGAAGTAGCAGCAGGAGGACTGAGAACGTTTAATACCTGTTTTAACTGGATCAGCTGAAGGTCTGTGAAGAAATCTGGTACTTTTGTACCTTTCAATAAGTTAAAAAACCCCCTGATTAATTTTACTTCATGGTGTATCTGAACTTTCATTAGCAGTGCTGCTGCGAGAATGGTCCAGATGATATTTTGCTGGGTCTTTCTTTTGTTTCAGATACGATTTGGAGGGATTAAAGCTTGAGTATTGCTGCAGTTGTGCTGTACATGTAGGTAGTACTGGGAATGCCTGTCTCTTAGCCAGGGGAAGGGAGGGCAGAATATGCTGTTGGCCTGTTTCACTCATGAGAAGTGCTATTGTTAGGTGTGAGCTGTGAGAAACAAGCTGAGGGGGTGAATTACTCGGCTGGTCTTCGCACTGGGGCTAACTTGGGGTTTAGGTGGTGTTTGAACAAGCAGCTTTTTATTATTCTATATCTGCGTGATTCTCAGTCTGTTACATAGAAATAGAGTCTAACAGAGTAGAGTCTACCATTTAATCCATCTTGCTTCCTGCACACAGAACATTTTGCAAACCCATTTTCTCTGGTCTGTTCTTTATTTATATGAACTTTCACTTTTGATATTCTTGGAAATAGCTTCTGAGGGCTTTCTGTGAAATGCCATGCTACTGCTCTTGCCAGTTGCAAGTTCATTTCATGTATGACGGTGAAACGTGATTCTCCTGATGTTTGCAGAAGCAACTTTGTTGTTGTGCTTTCTGCAAATTGTTTGGTGCAAGTTTCATCACCCTGTGAGCCAATACTAAACCAAACCAAACAGAACTTGGTAACTGCTGGAGCAGTGTATGACATTATCTACCCATAGCTCCTAACTAACATTTCTGAAATGTTTTGGGCATCTTCAGAGGTACGAGGTGGATTTGATTTTTATCTGAGAATTAATGAAACCTCAGGCATGTATTCACCTTTTCTAGATTCTCAGAAAGACAATGATGCTTTTTAACTACCTCCCTCTACATCCCGTTGCGAGAAGCAAAGTGCAGTTTGCTAGATATAATTGGACTGAAATGTTAGATTTTGATTGTACTGGGTTCTTCACTCCCTTACAGCTGTAATTCCCTCACCATTTTTCTATTGCCTGTTCTCCTGTTGCTCAGAAGTGGCCTGTTTTCTGTTGCTCAGAAGACAGCAGGGTACCGTAACAACCCAGCACGGCAGAGTTAGCATCCTTGGGTCATCCTTAGTTCATCCTTGGTTCAGCCCAGGTCCCGCTGTAACCTGCAGGTTGCAGAGTTGAGCAGCACCAGCTGGAAAGGCCTCAAAGACCTTTGGGCCGATCAGAAATAGATTTGACTGCTGAAGGCAATGAGTTACACAGGGCAAAACCGATGTAGTGTGTGGTATTTTGAAGAGTCTGGCAGGAAGAAGAGGCATCAAAAGAGAAGGAACGGTGAGGAAATCTGAGTTTTCCCATTCTGTATAAATGTGTGTGCAACTGGCTTTGTGATTTAAGTGTTAGAACATTTGCTGTAGATACAGGATGGGAAATTCCATTTCTCTAAATGTTTTGTAATTTCCATAAAACTCTGAAAGGTCTTGTTTTTCCCTGTTAGGAAAGGGAAACCTTTTTTTTGTTTTAAACCGTGAAAGCTTTTATGTTATAGCAAAACATTTTCATGCCCAGCTCTAACTGGTGTGAGAAGGGATGAATTGATACAGGAAATCATGGCTGTGCTGTCCGTCATCATGACTTCCCTCCCAGTGCCCCATCATTTTTGATAAATGGAGTGTTTCCTAAAAGATGCGATTCCACGTGTGAGAATAGTTACACTTGCTGAAATCAAAGAGAGGAGTGGGACTGTGTCTGACACACTGATACCATCCTCATTCTTGAGTGCACGTTTATAGTTCCCTCTGTCAGTGGTAAATGGGAACTGTCTACAGCCTCATATTGCTGGGGACTTAAGTCTGAAGTGTAGCATTGGGTGTGTTGCCTCAGGAAGCCATATTTGTCTGCTGTGCTGGTGGAGAAATCTGTGGGTAATACCACAGGCCTAGGGGCAGTTGCTTTCTGTGTGAGCTGCAGATTATTAACCCTGCTCTTTCTTTCCTTCTTTCTTTCTTTCTGCAGTACTGCCAGTAACTCAAACCGCAGCACGCCTGCCTGCTCCCCGATCCTGCGCAAACGCTCCCGGTCCCCGACACCGCAGGACTCCCAAGGAGACACCATGGTGGAAAAAGGCTCAGACCACTCATCAGACAAATCCCCTTCGACTCCAGAGCAGGGTGTACAGCGTAGCTGCTCCTCTCAGTCAGGCCGCAGTGGGGCCAAGAATTCCAAGGTGAGGAGTAAGCAAATGACTTCGGTCAAGATGCACACGTGTCCCCGGTTCTAAACTCTTGTGCCTTTGTCTTGTGCCTGGTTTTTCTCTGCCTAACTTTCCTCCTTCTTCCCCCATCATACTTTTGAAAATTCTCCTAATTGGGAGCCATTTGTGTGGGTCAGACTTGAGCACAGCTCTGCCATATTTTCAGCTACCCGAGTCCCTGGCTGATGGCTTGTACCGCAGTTCTCTAATGGCTTATGCAGGCTTAACCTTTCTGCAGTCAGGGCCCTGTTCCTTGGGAGGTTGTAATCAGCTGTTGCCATTACTTTTTATCATCTGGATCATGAAGGGTCATGGAACAAAAGCAGATTCCTCTGTGCAGACAGACGGTGAAGGGTCCCGTCTGAGCCCTGTGTTGAGATGAGGTTTAAGTTGCACAGGATCAGCTTTCCTCCTGTCGGTGCAGTACAAGACTCTCTTGGCCAGGGTAGGTGATGCTTTCCCTAGAAAGGTACTGTGTCTTTTGACCATGTTAGAAACAGCCTTGTCTTTGCTGAAAAGGATTTCAGGTTTGGGGACTCTTGATTTTCTGTGAACAGTGGGACGTGGTGAAACACACACAGGGGCCTTGGGAGCCAAACATAACCTTTGATTGTAACCCTACTGTCGGTGGCATGTCATAAAACAGCTTTCAGGAGCGCTTGTGTTTTTCTACATTTCTTTTGAAGTGAAATATTTCAGCCTGAATAACTTCACAGTGTCACAGGCCTAACTCTGGTGGCTTGTGTGAACTGAGCTGTCTGATCTTTGCCCGATTTATTGCGGGATTGTGTCATGCACACAACAAGTCTTCGTTCACTCCCCTTTGAGGTCAGTGTCAGCAGAGGAAACAGGATTCACTCACCCACATTGGCTGGGCTGACCTGATCTCTCGATGCTGTGAGTTCAAAAGAGGGCGTAAAGGCTTTTCTCAAGATGAATCATTTGAGACATATCAGTTCTCGAGGTTGTCCTTGAGGTCAGATTTGCTTTCTGTGCACACAATACCCTACAAGCAACACCCCAGGGTGACAAGACAGGGTGGCACCCTCATGCATGATGGTGCCAGCAGTGTGTCCCCAAAAGAAAGCCATGCAGATGGGAGGCAGGTGGGATGGGGGGCACGCTGTGTTTACAGCCACGCTGGAGGATGCTCTGTCAGGGAGATGGTGTCCTTGGTAAAGGGGAATTACAGACATGAGTTGCATTGCCCTGGCCCATGAAGGGCAGTGATTTAAGGCCATAGGAGTGTGATTTTTACCAACACGGTGACTACAAAAGCTTGACTTTAATTCGTGGTGCTTTTCACAAGGAAAGGGGGGG
>VXBJ01000261.1:479476-514795 GCA_013400055.1 Nycticryphes semicollaris
TATAATGCTTTCTGTTGGGTTTGTGGGTTTTCTTTCTCTTGATTTGCGAGGTAATTTTTCTTCTTTCCTTAATTTCTCTCTTTTCATTCCTGCATGCTTTCTCTCCGATTAAGTCACACAAGCGCCTCTCCAAAGTAAGCCTTCTTTTTTCTCTCCTGTCCCCCACTGTAGAATTGTCTCATCACTCAGAAACCCTCCGAGTGGTGCTGAGCGGTGACCCCAGCAAGGCATTCTCCTGGTGTGGCTCTGAGAATGTCAGCGAGAGCTCAGCCCTGTGCCTGTAGCTTGGAAGCTGGTTTCACTTATATCACTGGGATCTCATTAATATTTGCTCACATGGTGTGAGAACTGGCCTGTTCATCACACTCCTTCAATTACTTCCAACTAATTTTAGCCTTTGTTTTAAAGTTTGCTTTTCCTTTCCCTTGAACTGTTTTCTTTGCCAGGGAGAAATCTGCTGGCTTTGGTAGGTTGAAGAGTACCATAATCCCTTCTCTTTCCTCTCTTCTTACTTTATGACTTTCAGAAACAAGAGTTGATCTCTCGAACTTCTTGTCTGCTTTTTATGATGTTCTGTGGCCAGTGATCTCAGCTTACTGCCCTTGCACGCTTTCCTGTGTGATGTAAATATTAAAGATCAGTGATTTCAAATGAACCCAGCTTAAACCTGTTAGAACAGACCTGTCCCAAATGAATTGTGAGAATTCATGGGCTCGCTCTGAAAGGAAATACGTAGAAGAATCCCTCCTTGGGTGCTTGGATTGGAGATAAGCTCATTTGAGATTTGATCTCACATCTCTACGCTTCCCTCAGAAGAGTGTAAAAATCAGAAACAGAGATGGGATGCATATTGGACAGAGTGCCAGGCTGCTGGCATTTCCACACGAATACAAGTGAAGTTAAAACCAGAATGGCTTGGATGGCTTCCTAATCCATGAAATCAATGCCTTGGCCTTCCCCTAGTTGATGCCTCGGGTTTCTTTCTAGGCAAGCTCTTGGGGAGTAGTTAAAGTCTGCAGAGCTGGCTTACTGTTTCTCCTTGGTCATGATGCCTCTTGGAACCAGCCTGACCTTGCATGATTGCTGGTGTCTGCTGGAAACCTCTTTATGTCTGTGTTTTTGGGGTTTTTTTTAGAGAGATTGTCTTTTCCTTGGTAACTGTAGCTTGGATAACTACAGAGGAGGACTGGGACTAACGTTTCAAGTGAGGTGGGAAAGGAGTTCTGTGGAAAATTCAGGTCTAGAGTAGCAGAGTGTCCTGAAGGATTGCTGGCAAGTGGAGGAGTGTGGGTCAGGACAGGTCACGGCCAGGCTAATGGTAGGCTGGGGGCACTTTGCCTAAGCTCTGGAGAGGTCTGTTAGGAGAGGGACTGGGGAGGAAGAACATTGATAGAGAGTTGATGGACTTGTAAAATGGAGGTGTAGGAAGCTGATGCACAGAGGGAAGGGCATCCCAAGCATGACTTCTCCCACTCTGCTGGGGTGAGCCTCCTGCTCTGCTCACCCACAGTCTGTGCACGAGGTGAGCATAAAGCAGTGTGAAGGCTGAATCTCTTCTGTGCTCCACAAGGTGACTTTCTCTGGTGCAAGTGAGGAATTTAAGGTGTCATAAGCCCCCTGGTTCTTCCCCACAGACAGTGACGGTATCTGTTCAAGACAGAGAGAGGTTAGGAACAAAGAACTTCAGGACAACGGTTTTAAAATCTCTTTTCTCAGCCTCTTCTCCTCTCCCTACTCGTCTTCTGTGAGAGGAATGGTCTGATTTTCCAACCTGTCTTGTTAATGAAATGAAACAGCTTGAGCCCATGAGTTTGATGCTGTGTTTATACAATTGCTGACAGATCTGCTTAAAGTCCCTTGCCCTCTTTTGTCTGTTGTGTTAATTGTCGTGCTGCAGCGTTGCCATCAGAGGGAGCGCTTCACCAGGAGTTTTTAAGCACTGGATTCCATCTGTAGGAAATCTTTTCTGGGCCTTGCTTTTCCATGCTGTACACCGGTGTGGCAGGGACCAAACCACCTACAGGGCTCCATCAGCCTTAGGCTTTTACTGGCAAACACTGCTGCTCCTGGAGCAGCTTTCTGAACTCAGCAAACGCCCCTTTTTTGCTGTCAGCCAACAATGAAATACGTATTTTCTCTCTTTTGCTTTTGCCCAAGGATAAAAGTGATTTTCTCTCCATTTCAAATCCTTCAGATTCCTTCTCACTGTCTATAACTAATAATGAATGCTGAAGATAAATACCAGGTTGGGGAAAAAAGGGAATTTTGATGCAGGCCCTGGAAATTGTAGCACAGTTTAGGTTAGAATGGATCTCAGATGTAGTCCAAGCCCCTGCTCAAATCAGAGCTGATGTGGTTAGATCAGGGTGGTCTAACGCTTTTGCCAGGCACATTTTTACCTCCAAGACTAGAGATCCCACAGGATCAGGCCCCTGCTCCAGTGCTTAACCACTCTTGCTGTGAACAGGCTTTTTCCTTCTATCCAAATAGAATTTCCCTTACTGCAGCTTATGACTGTTGCACCTTGTCCTTTGAGTGTGCGATAATGAGAAGAGTTTGGCTGTGTCTTCTCACTTACCCCCTCCAGTGGTGGTATAATCCTCCTTTAGGTCATGACATTCTGGTTGTTTTGGACTGGGGTGAGGGATTTGGGAATAAATTTAATCAATTTCTTTTATTTGGCCACGGGCATTTAGAAGCCAAGTGAGTAGCATAGATTTTTGGAAGTACACAGGTCAGGAGAAAGAGCCCTGGAATCCATTCCCAGCTCTGCCCTCACCTTGGTTCTGTGCCTCTGTTTCCCCAGTTGTAAAATGGACTTAGGGGTACCTCTAGAGCTCTGTGGCATGCCATTCACTTGGCAAAAGGTTTCTGTTCCCCTGGAAGCAGAAGTATGTGGGAGTGAGTTGTGATCCTGCTCCCAGTCGTGCTAAGAGGTGGAAACTTGTGTTGGCATCGTTAGCAGGCTGAACTTCACATGTGTGATCCACTGCTTCCCATCTGCACTGTAAAGCTGTAATCTTCCATAGCAGTATATGCAAGTATGAGATCATTAACCCATAAAGGATTAGAGATAACACTGTATTAATTAAAGGCTCAGAGAAAATAGCCCCTTTTATGCCCTCCTCCAGTTCTAAGTTCTTCCTGGTTACAGCCACGATGTAACTGTGAACTCTGGTACCTGCTCCTGTAAGATCCTCTCTGCTAATCAGTTACATCTTTTCCACTTCTGTGTGCAACTCCATTCCTCTGTTACTTATTTACTTTCTCTTTTCAGTTCTAATGCTTATGGTTTCTTTTTCCAGTATGACAGACTTAACCTGCTCAAAGTAAGAATATTTTTTTCCTTTTTCTTTCTTTTCCCCTCCGTTACACCCCTCTCTTGATTTTCACAGTTCTCATCGCCCTATATGCTGACTCTCCCTGAGCTGAAAAAGGAAGGTATATAAAAATGAAGATAGATTTAAGTAGTCAGATAGTCTCCCTTCTCTTTGGACCCCCTGCAGTCTGTTCTACCTGCAACACAGGGGTCAGGGGAAAGGAATCTCCTCTTGTTTAGGACACTTGGTGGAGGCAAAGGATGAGGCTTGGATGTCAGTATAATTGTGTGGGAGAGCTTCAGATAGAGGAGCTGCAGAGCTCCTGTACAGAGGAGCCGTAGTTTGGGGAAATCACCTGTGAGGCAGGAGGGGAACAGTACTGCAATTAATGCAGCAGAGGGGAATGAAATCCTGTTGCAGGGTGCTGACACCACGACACGTGCACCCTGATTTAGAAGACAGGGTGACAGCAGTGTCTCTGTCTTCTCTCTGCCAATTACCCAATTACACTTTGGTTGCATGGTTTCTTTTTCTCCTGGAATTTCTGAGTTACGCCTTTTGCTCATTAAGGCAGACAGATGGCAAAAGAAATCTGCAGGAAAATCACTCCATCTTAGACCCTGTGCTCCTGAGGGCAAGGTGGTGTGTACATGGATTAAGATCAATTCCCCCAATTTTCATTATTTTTTAGTACAGGCTGAATTGCGTAAGGCCTTTTTCCATGTCCTGCTTCAGTCAGACTCTTTACGAATTGAAGGTATGGCCAAGTGTGGAAAAACATAGGAAGAGGGGAGTTCATCTGGTTAGTTGGTGAGCCATACTGCCTTTCCCAGAGATTTGGGGAAAGGCCTGTTGGCCTTCAGGGTGTTGCTCTTTTTTCTGTCAAACTTCAGTATTTTAGCCATATACTGTGTTACTGTGGGGTTTTTCCTTAGAGACCAGTGCATGGAAATTGGCAGAAATTGGAAGGGATCCTTTGGAAGTGTTGGCTCCGTGACTGAGATCCAGATGCCAGCAAGGCTGTCTGCTGGAGTGGCCTATAGAGAGCACAGCAAACTGAAAGCAGGGAGGTCTAGGGAAAGAACAGCGTAAGCAACCCCATGTCTTCCTAAAAATCCCTGGTCCAATCTGATCTCATGAATACTTTGCTTTTACTTTCCTATGGTAAACATCCTGTATGTCGATGGTCGTCTTGTGAGCTACGCCAGTGCAGGTAGACTCTGTCTTTCTGTGAATGTAAACTTAACTCTGCGAGTGGAAATTCCACAGGCTCTGTTACAAGTCAGAGAACGGTATGTTTTCCTTCATATTCCAGACTGGGTGTAAAGCTGTGGAAAACACTCCCAGTCCAAGGTCAGAACCAAGAAAGAAATGCACTGAAGTATTGCTTCTGTCCTTGTCCATTAGACTCAACTCCCCTGAGGGTGTTGTAGACATGCTATTGCTGGCTGGGAGAGGGGGACAGGCAAACTGTGTGGTTGCTGACACACAACGTGCCTGGCAATATGCACTGTAGCTGACCACTGTCAGTGGTGAAAGGCTACAGTGCCCCCAAGCTTCATTGCCCTGAGGTAAATCCACCCGAGAACGGGGGATGCCTCTATATTGTCAGTTCTGCTCAGCATCCTGGGATTGGAAAGCCAGCCTGACTGGAGTGGGAGTGGGAAGCTTATTTCTTCCTCTCTCTGTGTGTGCAAAGAAATCTCAGCTCTGGCTGAAAATTGCCAAGTGGGACTTTCCAAGCGGAGCTGGTTTCTCCATGTGCTCCAGTGTGACCTGCGGCCTGTCTTCTCAAACCAGCTGAAATGCCACGATAAGGACAACAAAAAATAAGTCACACGTACAGGTGATGCAAAACACTGCTCTGAAATTCTGAAAAAAATGAAAGCCCAGCCTTTTCTTTTTCTTGCTTAGCTTTCCTAGTGATTTTCTTCAGCAGTTTTCCTGGCTGTGTATGCATCTCCCTTGTAAAATTTGAAAACCCTACGGAAAGTTTTGCCTGATGGCTTTTGGGAGTAGAGTCGTGTCCCTGCCCTCCCGGCAGTTCTTCGGGTCCGTTCCACGCAGTGTGATTTTTTGCAGCCTGGCCAGAACAGCTGGCAATGACTGTGATGGGCTGCTCTGGTGCTCGTGGGCGCTGCTGTTCTGCACAAGTGGTTACAGCATGTGCCCGTGGAGTTCACACGCGTGTGTGTGTGTGTGTGCATGGGGACATGCACACATTACAAGCCGGGGTTGTTTCCTATTATGGACTCGTGCTTCTGGATTTGTTCTTTGTTCCTGCAAGTGGAAAAAACTGTGTTAGACCACACTGTTAAATCCATTGAAACCTTCTGTTTAATCCCACTTTCACTTCACTAATTACACAAAACACAGATTGGACATAGTTTCTTTGTCCCTCTTTCTTTTTGATCCTAAGATCTCTGTGCTAACTAATGCTTCTCTTTTATTTTGTCCTTACAGAAAAGCCAGAGTTGGTATAATGTAAGTACTCCAGTTTCTCTTGTCCCTGGGCGAATACGGGCTGGGCACCTGGGAGGGGAGAAGGTGCAAAGGGGCTTTGCAGTGGCACTGGCGCATACGTTCCTAAAAAGAGGAGATGGAAGTGGCTTAGAACTGACATCCTGGGGGAAAGGATGGCAGGGATAGAGAGCAAAAGCTTTGTCTTTTCACTCACTCTTCTGATGATCTCCTCGTCCTTTACCTTCCAGTTTCCCAGCAGAGTTGGTCTTGATGTGGTGACAAACAGAGCTGCCACCCTGCAAACCCTTTGCATCTCTCAGGGTGGTGTGGGGCAAGAGAGCTGACCTCTCAGAAATACAAACCATCTTTTGCTTCTGCTTTGATCTTATTTTCATTCTGCAAGCACAAGTGGCAGTGTTTTCGTTACAAAGCTGGTGGTGGGTGAATTTCCACCATTGGTGTCACCTTTGCACGGTTGAACCCCCGCCCCTCGAGCGCTCTAAAGGCGATACCAGCAGTACCTTGATTTCACAGGCAAACGGAGCAGCCATCCCCTTTTCGGCCACAGTTCCTACCTTCCTGCAGCCCCGAGACACTAGAATTGGTGATTTTGGCTGATAAAGTGTGGTCAGGTTTGACAGATGAGACGCAGACTGATTTACTTGCTGTATGCAGTCAGTACGAGACAGGAGCAAGGAGGAGGGGAAAAGATGTGATCTCAGAAGCAGAGAGGCAAAGGCATGAAGCCTGAAGTAGAAACCATGGTGTGACAAACTGGTGGAGAAGTGGCAGCTGACGGATCGTGGGGTCAGGCACTGTGGGCAGATGCACAGACCCAACCGGGCTGCAGCAAAAATGTGACTCTGTGGCCACGGCTAAAGGTGGCTTTTGCAGTTTATGTGAGAGCTGCTTCTGACTGTAGCTGCTGAGGTCCATCCCCTGCTGCATGATGCTTTGCTATGGTCTGCTTCTGTGGGTTTCTTGTGTTTTCATGTCCTCTCTATCTTATCTTTCTGTTCTCTTGTTTTTCCTCCATACATTTTTAGCATGAGAGGCAGTACATCCGGAGAGTAAGCACTGGCTGCATTTTTTGTGGTTTTCCCTCCTAGTTATTTTCCTTTAGAAAACAAAAAACCCCCGTGTTCTAGTTAGTAGAGACATTCTGGCCAGATAAAAGCAGCAGTGTGGAAATATGGATGGACCACAAACTCCAGGAAGGCAGTCAGTCCTACTTGGCAGTACTAATATCATTAAAAATTTGCTAATGTGTCTCCTTGATATAGTTTCCCTTCTTTGCCGACTCATTCCAGGCAGGATTTTTCTAGCATTTGGACCGTTCTGACTCTCTTATTCCTTTCCCTGCTGTGAGCAGCTCTAGAAATTACTCTGTGGACGCTGCCCCTTCATGAAGGCTCACTATTTCCTTGACTCCCTTTCACTTCATTTCACCTCCGCTCCACTGTGCTCAGAGCAAACACCCTCCACGTTGCTCTTGGTGTCAGTTCAGCAGTCCCAGGTGTCAGGCACTGCACAAACACAAACCAAAAATACAGTCCTTGCCTCAAAAAACACACAGTCCTCAAACATCCCCGGAGTGTCAGTGGTCAGAATGCAGGTTTTCTAAGATGACTTCATTTTTCGCTGCTTTTAACTGGTCTTTTTGTCCCTGTAGCACCGTATGCCTCTTTGCCAGTTGGAACCTTTCCTTTTCCCTGTCCTGGATTCCTTTTTCTCTACTTTTTCCTTAAGATGCTACCAACTTTTCTCACCCTGGGTGTTCTCTTTTTTGATCCTACCAGTGCTTTTTGGGAATGAAATCCCTACCAGGCTGAGAAGTGGGAGAAAAGGAGGGAAATCAAGGTCATGGGTTGGTTTGGCAGGAGACCTGCCCTTTCTTGGTCTTGGTGTGCTCTCTCTGCTTTGCTTTCCAGAGGACAAATACAAACTGGTCCAGGAGCAGTGTGAGGTGTAGAAAAGAACACCAGTTTGAGAGTGAACGTACTCAACCTCATGGGGCTTGCTTTGTGTTGGTGTCCTCGTGGTGGAAAAGCAGACGAGCACTGGGCTGGCTGAGTTCAGTAGCAGCGGAAAGAGAATGTCCTTGAGGAGCTTCTCGTGCCTTTTGTGAGGAACTGCAGATTTGGAGACTCTGGTTTGGAAGAACTGTTATTCTTACAGAGTAAAGCTGCCGGTCAGCTGTGGCTTAGGCTGTGTCTGCTCAGCCATCAGGATGCAGTTTGTGTGTGTGTCTACTTTGGGCTTGTGCATCTGCATGTTGAATTATTGTTAATCGATTTATTGTTTTAAAAGTAACATTTTCAAAATAGACCTAAACCCCCAAATGTTCTCTGTAACTCTGTTCATTGAAACAGAGATGTGACTTACTCTGATGTGCTTAGAGAGGTGGGAAATTTGCATTTCACTTCTGTGATGACGTGAAGGATGAGGTCGCTCTGGCTCTCGGGGTGGCAGGAACTCTACAACCCAGTAGAAGGAATTTGTCACCCAACAGAATTAGAATTAGGGACAAAGTGGAGATATTTTGCTGCCAAGGGTAAAAGTTGTCTGCTTTGTTCTTCTCTCTGGGCTTTGGGTGCAGGCCCCCATTTCTGAGCACAGAGGAGCTCTTGGTTCTTGTGTCTGGAGGCGGCACTGAACCTGGCAAATCTGCCCTGTTTTTTTTTCTGCCTGCTTCTCTCTCAATGGGGCTGTTGATCCTTCTTCCCTTGACTGTTCCTAAATTAGGCTGTACATCTCCAATTTTCCACAGCATTTCTAGCTGCCACTCTATGGGAAAGGTTGTTTCTGTGAATGGCATTGGGAGAATCTGCAGAGCGTGCTCCCAGAAAAGAGAATGAGATGATCTTGAAAAGTCAGAGCAAACACAGTTGACACCAGGAAAGGGGTGAGATTTATATCTGTCCCCAAGGTTTTTGGCTTACTATTTAGATGCCAAGGTCTGCCCTACTCCTTTCCTTTGTATTTACCTACACACATTCTTTGCACCTGCCTTCTCTTTTGCAACCATGCTTGAGTTTTTTTCTTCTTACGGCTTCTCCCTGGAAGTGACCAGAACCACCCCATCTCCTATGTCCAGGATAGCCCCAGAGTGGTTAGTGGGGAAAAAAACCCCACCTTACAGGAAAAAGACACGACTTGTCTGTTTCAGGTGTTTGTAAAAACTACTAGAAATATTTGCTGTCCTAGAAAGTCTGAAAAGATCAACAAGAGCACAGCTCTACCCACTTGTCTTTGGGAGAGCAAAGTCTGCGCTGAGGATTGCACAGGGCAGGACAGGAGCCCTGCACCTGTGGTTCTGCAAACAAACGCTGTGCACACAGGGCAGCTCTCAGACAGGCTTCCAAGGGATTAAAGTCTCAAAAATAAATCCAGTCAAATACAAGCAGGTAGCCATGTAAAAGAGAGAGCTCTAGGTGTTCTCCATTGGGAGAACTGTGCCTTTGGGGAGAAGAGGTGGTTGAGAGTCCGTAGTGGACTGGGATGCTGCGAAGGGCCTTTCTTTGTGGAGACCTTTGAGCAGCGCTTGCAGCTTCTAAGGATCAAAGTCAAGCGATCACAGGACTGAACACTAAAATAAATCAGCCTCTCCTGATCTCAGCTGCCATCTTTTTCTCTTACAGTAGACAAGAGACACCTCTTGGACACCTGTAGATAGCAGAGCGGAGAGGGAAGCAGCTGTTGGGAAGAGTAAGGTGTTCCTTGTAAAGACAAAGAGAGAGAAATGATGCATCATTTTAGGGAAAACATGAGAAACGCTTTCCAACGAGTGGCAGCCCGAGTCTGATTCAGTAGCAGTGATCATGGAAATGAGGTTTATTGCAAAAATCCAGGCCCGATGATGAGTTAGCAAGGTGCTGAACAAACAGCCTTTTTTTTTCCCCTCTGTATATCAGTGCAGTCATCTTTTCACTTCCAGTAACCGTTTTATCAAACTATTTCTTGAGCAGTGTCATTCAGGTATTTTTCATAGGCAATTCCCTTCAGATTTTCCATGATTTTTGGTGTATGGATTACCAGGCACAGTGACTGTGGTGTAGAGGCACTCAATTAGTGATTTGAATTTGAATTTGAATTAGGAGTGATCTTTTGGCACAAGCACATGTGGTGATGAGTTCAAATCCTTTTTCCACCCCAAATGGTCAGTGATTTCTTCCTCTGCTGTTCATTAGCTTTTTAAAAAGAAAGAAGGAATAAAACCCGCGAGACTGGACTGGGTTGGAAGAAGTGCTGTGGGACAGGTGGCCAGTTTCTTTGCTGGCATTAATCAGCGTAGCTGTCCCACTGTCAGTGGGGTCTAAACTCTCCCACACAAGCAGAGAAATGTATTCTGTTCTTTTCCAGTAGTTTCCTGTTTTGTCCAGAAGCAATGCAAACCTTCCCTAAAGAGTTAAGAGCAAGTCCATCAGTCATCCTAACCAGATAAGATTTTCCTTCTCTCTTTTCTCTCTTCCCCTCTGTTTTCTGTGCCACGTGCTGTACAAGGCTGTACCTTTCTCAGTTGTTGTGTTCTCAGACTTCCCTGTCCTGTTCCATCCCCAGCAACAGTTGCTTTAAATTTCCTATCAGAGGATTTGTTTGCGTATTGACAGGGAGATCTTAACCGTGGGGAGTCACCCTCTTCCACCCCCGTTTCCCCCACCGAGTCTCTTCTCTCCACCTTTCACGGTGCCATCCTGTCCTGTCTCTCTCTGTTTGCAGTAGAGTTAATGTTTGCTGTCTCCACCTCCAGGTTAGCTCTTCCTATCGCTTGTACCATTCATCCCCGCGAAGGGAGGTGGGTGGCTGTGTAGACAGAAGCATCCTGGTGGGGTTTTTTTTGGAAGGAATCCCATATGCAGTTCCCAGCAAATAGGGCCATTCAGTAAAGCAATGCAGGTACCTCAGATGTCTGTTACCCTAATTATTTGTCCTTCCCAGGCTATAAAAATTTTGTTTAATGTCCCTTTATCTTGGGGTGGCAGGTGGATGAACTGCTAAACAGAGAGACCTGTGTGCTGTCTAGCACCGGCAATGCTTTTGTGGTCCATCCCAGCAGAGAGAGAGCTCATCTGCTCTTCCTGTCAGTGAGCAAACAGTAGTCACTGGCCGTGGAATGAACAGCTTTGGAGGGGATTTGTTGGTCACTTGGAGGGTTTTTTTTTCTGTTTGTTTTTTTTGAGATCCATGTACCCAGTTTATAGGAAAAATGAGGATTTTACTTAAGTATTTGTGTTTCCCCACTCGGCATCGTGGCTGAGGAGTGCTGGTGTCCTGGTGTGGACATTTACCTGTGCATTTCTGCACTTGAGCAGAGAGATGGAGAGCTGGGGCCTCAGGGCAGAGGGATACAGGGAGGTCCAGCGCTCCAAGAAATCTTCCTGGGACCTGCAGGGATGTGCTTTGCTGGAGCCTGAAGGAAGCCCTTGTCCTTCATTTCCAAATTGACCTGACAAATGAATGAAACCTAGAAAGACCTGTGCTTCTTGGGCTCGGAGATACAGACAGGAGTAGCAGAGCCTTTAAGATTTCTAACTGTGTGGGTCTCACATGGCTGATTTCTCATAGCTATATGCTTTAGGCTGGTCTCTCCTTACTCCCCTTGTGCCTCTCCCAGCACACTCTGTCCAGCAACTTTCCATTACAGGAAACATCTGCTGGGAGGCAGGGCTGAGCCTGGGTTACTGCAGGGCATTGGCCGACAGAATTACCCAGCTACAGTAACTTAAAGCATGTGTATCTTCCCCAGCCGCTCCTTCCACCAGAAACGTTAGCAAAGACTGAAGCTGCCTTTCAGAGCAGGGAGGGACCGGAGAGGAGAGCCCCGAGGCAGACATTGAAGGAATCAGAGTAACTGCTTTTCTGGTTTCAAAGGGGAGGAAAAAAGCAGCTGAAGTCTCTGAGCTGTTCATCGTCCCGGCCAGTCCTGGAAACCGCGGGTAGTTCTGTGAAGTGCAGCTGCTCCGGTGGGGTCCTGGCGGTCGGAGCTTGCTCTCTCTGGCAGTCCTGGACACCGGGCATCGGCCGGGGGTTGCAGATGCCTCTCACAGACCTGCCCGGGGCTGCTCAGGCTGTGGGCACTTTTGCGGTGCTGCTTTAGGAGATGCCCACAGCAAGAAGCTGGTGAGAGCGGAGCAGAAGAGCACAGAGGTTGCCCGCCAGCACGCTTACCCTAATGAGCCACTTTTTCAAAGTCCTCTGGAGGACAAATCCTCTCTCAGATCTACAGAGGCTGCTGGGGCAGATGACCTGAATGTGAGCAGGAAAACAGGGGAAGGCACGTAAACTCCTGCCAAGCTCCTGTATCTCTTTCGACTTTGAATCTAAACAAGAAGCGGTGACAGCAGGAACAGGAAACGCGGAGTTTGAGGACGCGGGGAGCTGTGCAAGTGCTGAGGGAACGCTATGGATTCCTTGCTGGAGTGCGGGGCTCTGTGGGATCTTGTGTTGGATCAAGAACTGCCCTGTCTGCTGTGGGACCTGGAGGGGCTTATCGACTTATCGCAAGACAATGTCAGCCGTGGATCAGATGAAATTCCAGCTGTGAGTGTCTCTGAACTGTTTGTCACTGTAACAGAAGCTCTGGTGCTAAGCAGAAGAGTCTGTTGTAGTACAGGCTTTAGAAAGGTCAGAACATCTTTTACTGTGGGGAAGGAAGGGGAGTGCCCCTCCACGCGGAGATAGTACTGCTAAGTTGGGTTGCTCTAATGCACCGAACCCAAAGCTCAGAGCTGATCATAATCTCTCTTCCCCCCTCCTTTCCCATCTTGTCCACTTGTCCCAGGAAATCTTGGGCTTGGGCTCTTGCTGGAGCCCATCTCTGACCAAGATCTTTTCCAGATGTTCAGGCTGGAAGCTTGGTAAGTAAAATCCGTATTTCTGTCATCTGCTGGTCAGCAGATTTCATTCAGAAGTAAGATACTTTCCTTTGGGCCCACAGAAGTGGAGCGAATATCTGAAGTGCTGAGCTGATGTTAAAAAATACTGTTTCTAGTTCTTGAATTGGTGTGAGGAAGAGGGAATGCTTTTGGGGGCAGGGGTTGTCCATGTTTCCTTCTTTGATTTGACAGCATTTCCAGTTTTGTAAGGCTAATGTTAAATTAACTTTGCATTCCTTCCCACCCACCAGTGCCATTCTCAAACAGAAGGTATTCTTTTGGGGGGCATTTGCTGGGAGTCTCTGAGCTGTGCCCACCTTTCTGCTTTGGGAGATTTGTGTTGTGCAGCTGGATGAGGGAGGAGAGGGTTGTTGAGAGGAAATGGAGATAATGAAGGCAGAGGTTTTACCCCAGGTTGCTTCACCTTCCCTGTGTTTGTGGGAGAAAGAACACGATAGATGAGATGAGAGATACAGGCCTCCTGAGTTTGCACCTGCCTCTATTTCAGTCAGCTTTGCCTTCAGAAAGTGTTCTGACTTAAGGCTCTCAGCATGGGCATGGAAAGGAGGAGGTGATCTGACATGGACAGAGTCACGTTATAGTTTAGTAACCACCAGAGAGAAGGCAGCTCTCTCAGAGAGAAGGCTCCCTCCAGTCCACAGCACCCTTTGCTCTGAGGCCTCCCATGAGGCCAAGTGTCTGCAGAATAAGCATAAAACATGGGTGAGTCCCTGCAAGAGCCTCTTTTTTAGCCACGGAAGTGTTCTCGCTGTACCAGGGGTGGTTGTGTGTTCAGTGGCTGCCAGGTGGAACACTTGATGGAGAGAGGAACGGGGCTGACTGCGTTAGTCCTGAGCATTTGATGGCAGCGCTGGTTCAGGGCTGCAGCTGTACTAGAGCAGTTATTTTCTGGGGCTGCTGCGCTTTTCCTGGGAGAGCTGGGATTGGTGGTGAACTGATGCACTGCAAACAGAGCATGTGTCGTACCTTGTACAGTCTAGGACTGCAGGAGGAGAGACTTCTCCTGCAGCCACAGCTTCTGTGCAGTTCTGTTTTGCTGCCTGGCAGATACTGGGTAGAGCCCTTCTGCTCTGGACTTGCTCTTCCAAGTCCAGTTCTCCTCTTCTCACATAATGCACTAAATCCCAAATCCTCCTCCCGTCTGTGTGTCTGCTTTGATGGGAGCTCCTAGCCTCAGGCTGTGTTAGTGCATCTGATCCCCCTTCTCCTTACCAAGGTGTTCCTGTTTTCCCACTCCATTTCTCTGTACTCACGCCTGCCCCTCTCTTTAACAGGCCCTCTGTTATTTGCAGGTGTTGAGTCCAACATACAAACAACGGAACGAAGACTTCAGAAAACTCTTCAAACAGCTTCCTGACACGGAGCGCCTCATCGTAGGTAAGGTCAGCCCCCGGGTGCAGTGCTCTGCTGCGCTGGCCCGTGATGTGGGGAGGAAATCCAGCAGATGTGCACGCAGCTTTTTCTTCAAGGAGATTGTGCCACCAAGGGACAAGCCCATTGTGTCTTTCTTGTGCACAGACAGAACCCCTCCTCCCCTTTTCTGGTGGGTGTCATTCATTTTGCTTCAGGGAGAGCAATGGTGACTTCTTTCAGCTATGGCTGTGTTCCCTCATGATTCGAGGAGCACATTTTCCTCCCCAGTGCTCCCCCAAACCTGACAGCGTGTTAGTGTTTGAGCTCTTTCCTCCTTTGGTCAGGGTTGCATGTCTCAACAGCTTCCCTGTTTTTCTAACATCCCCGATGCTCCCCACACACACAGGACTCTCCTTTCCATACCCATTTAGGCTTTGGCCTTGCAGCAACTGTCTGGTGCATTCCATCTGCTCTTTTATCTTATGTAATTGGTGATCTCATACCATGTCTCACACTGCTGAAAGGTGCACAGCCTGGCGGAGGAATAGAAACTGTTCAGGGTGCTTAAACTGGGAGAGAGATGAACAACGGCACTAGAAGGTGGAAAGGAAAAGACAGATTAAAATCTGGAAACAGTTGTGTCAAGTAGCCTCCCTTGATGCCACTCCTTATCCTCACTTTAAGGCTGTCCTGTCTTCTGGTTTGGGCGCTCCTAAATCATCGTCTGTTTTCCACCCACAGATTACTCATGTGCGCTACAGAGAGACATTCTCCTGCAGGGCCGCCTCTACCTCTCTGAAAACTGGATCTGCTTTTACAGCAACATCTTCCGTTGGGAGACACTGGTAAGGCTGTCAGAGTGCTGCATTCAGCATGGGGTTTATGTCAGCTTATTTGCTGGCTTGGCTTTAAAGGCATTCTTCCCATTGTCTTTCTCATCAGTGTGTCTTTACCTCTGTTCTCTTTCTGCCTCCCCCTTTCTGTGTGGCTCTGACTGTAGCTGACAGTTCGCTTGAAGGATATCTGCTCGATGACCAAGGAAAAAACAGCACGGCTCATTCCTAATGCCATCCAAGTTTGCACTGACACTGAAAAGGTACATCCTTGAAGCCTCTGCCTCTGGGGCCACCCTCACGGCTGTCAGGGGCAAGGGAATATAAAAGTCTTGTGGGATTTTTCCACATGGACTGCTTGTGCTACCTGGGGCCTGGGAGGAAGGACCAAGGGAAGAGGGCTGGGTGCGGAGCTTCTGCAGACCTTGGGCTGAGTCTGGAGCACACCTAGCTCCTGTGTGAAGCCCAGTAGGAGATCTGGGTTAAGGCAGCATATATCTAACGGAGCAGTTTCTGTGGTCAGACTCGCTTCTGTGGGTGGGAGGCCTCCATGGGCTGCAGTGTGTGCCCAAGAACTGAGCTGTGCTGTATGGCGTGCTCAGTCCTTCAGTGAACTGTAGCTGTAAAGTGATCCAAACAGGCTTGTCTCTTCTTTTTGCCTTTTTTGGGCCTTTTCTGAACTAATTTTTCTCTCCGTCTCTTCCCATTCAGCACTTTTTTACTTCCTTTGGGGCTCGAGACAGGACGTACATGATGATGTTCAGACTCTGGCAGAATGCTCTCCTTGACAAGGTAAGAGACCGGCACCTCAGTGATGGGGTGGGATGAAAAGGAGGTGATGAATCTATGCAGCAGCATAATCCCTGCGCCTACTGAATACGCATAAGAAGACCTGGGGACAGTAAGCACTTGTGTTTAGGCAGAGCAAGTACATAACTGTGGGTTTAATTCTCTCTTTATGCCTGGAATTCTATGTACAGGCGTGTCTCGCACGCACAGTGGATGCCACTTTGCCTCTGCTGAGGTGTGGCAGCATGTGCCTCAGGAAGGAGTGTTTTTGAGGTCTGTAATTCAAGTGAAACAACCCCAGAAGAAAGCGGTTCAAAATGCCACAGAAGTAGCTCACTGCACAGGCAAGGTCTGTGCTTCCCAAGTGTAGAGTTCAAGATAGGACAGAAAAAAGAGCGTACGTTCAGGGCATCCCCAAACCAAACGAGAGCTTTGGTGAGGTGTGGGGTGCACTGGGGAAAGGGCTCAGTGGGCTGGATTTTAAAATAAAGCCGGGACGTGCACCTGCTGTGCCAGAGGCCCCGTGGGTGCTAAATTTGATCTGAGTATCTGTTCCACAGCCCATTGAGTATTTCTGGCCTCACAGCAGGAGTAAGACTCATGAACTGATGTTAGAGTGCTGCCAGCATTTCGAGGTGTTCTGACTTGAGTTCATATCGTACTTGGAAAGCTTAAGTAATCAAGCACCCAGCATACCCTGTCCTGAAAATCAGGGCAGTATTTAAGTATGCAAAAGGATAGCTTTGCATTGGGCAGCTTGTGTTGCTGCCATATGCTGTAATTCGATCAGCATTTTGAAGTTCCTAACAAAATTGAGCGCCCTTGGTCTCAAGGTCAAAGCAAACAGGGACTGAGATGTGGAGTGACAGAGGCAGAAACTCTTCCAGAGCTCTTTTTCCAAGTGTAGGATCCGTGCCTGGCAGGAGAGAGGGAGAAGGGCCTACTCCATTTTTCCTGCTCAGCCGTGTGAAGTAGAGTGTGTGTGGGAAGAAGGTGAAACAGAGTTAGACGTTTTTTGGGATAAAAGTTTCTCATTAGAGTTTTTTCCCTGTGCTTTCGATTGCTGCTATTGGGGAGCTAGTTTAAAAATTTCCTGCCTAATTCCATGCAGTAGCTGTGGGAAGAAGCTCAAGCCAGCAGCGCAGAAAAAGTTCACTGGATTTGTTTTCCCATTACCAAGAAATCCTTGTGATTGGTCATAAATTTCTTAGGGGTAAAATTTCATCCCCTTTCATCTGCCACATAACTTAAATCACAAGTTTTTCTGCCCCATTTCCTAAGAACCTCAGAACGCAGTCATATGGTGATCAACTGACCTGCATTTCTGAAAAACTGAGCTTTATTTCAATGCTCTTGATGATTCTTTTTCTCTTAGTAGCTGGAAGTGTATACAAGCTCTTCACAGAGAGAAGTTCTTTTGGATTTTGAGCTGTAACAGGAAATGTTATTCTTTGTTGCTGTTTCAGATAGTTTTCCCTGCAGCTGTAATTCTTTAGGCAGCTTTAGTTTAAATAAACTCGAGGGGAAAAACCCTCCTAAGGCATCGGGGTTTGGTGTAGTAGGAGACATTAGATGGAGGCTCAACGGAAGAGGCAGGGAAGACACATGTGGAGGGAAATGCAGGTTTATTGCTTATGTGATTGCTCTCGCTTCTCCTTTCAGGGCAAGGAATGTAATAGTCCCGACAAGGTACTTCCAAAAATTCATTATCTTTCAGTATTCTCAGGTGAAAACGTGTGCTGTTCTCTGATCCCTTTTTCAGCCTCTCTGTCCAAAGGAGCTCTGGCACTTTGTCCACCAGTGTTACGGGAACGAGCTGGGTCTGACCAGTGATGACGAAGACTATGTGCCTCCTGATGATGACTTCAACACAATGGGGTGAGTGAGGAGGAGTTAAATCTGCCTGTGATGAAGAAAAGATGGCCTCAGGAGAGCAGGAGTCCTGATATATTGCATACCTCAAACTGCTGATTGTCCGTGGTGAGAGATTCTGGGTTCTGGTCGAGTGTTTGCCTTTCAGTGTGTAATGTCAAACCAGCTGAAAGTGCGGCATTTCCTCATGGAAATGGTTAGGGACTGAAATGCCGGCCTTGCTGCTTGCTGAGCTAGATGAGCCAGCCCTCTGTTAATGCCAAAGCATCCCAGTCACAGCATGTTACATGGTCAGAAAGGACTGATGCTTGTCAGTCTCGAAAAGTTGAAAAGTTTGGGCATGATCTTCCCTGTACTGAGCCATTTCTGCTTCCGGTCAGACTGGAAACTTCATAGAAGTATTCTTACTTGCTCTGTGTGTCCAGTTGTAGCTGTACTGAGAGGGGTAAATATAAAAACCTGTGTTCTCTGTGGCGTCTCAGCTACTGTGAAGAAATCCCCGTGGAAGAGAACGAAGTCAACGACAGCTCCTCAAAAAGCAGCATGGAGGCCAAGCCCGAAGCTAGCCCTCAGCTGCCAAAGAAATCTGTCACTGCCAGCACACTGACATCTACGGGAAGCAGTGAAGCACCAGCCTCGGTGAGTTCTTCTTCCTCTGCTGCAGCGGGAGCCGTGATCCCTCCCTCTGGGATCCCTTGAGTGTACGAGGTAACTGTGTACCCTGCAGGTCAGTGACATCGGTCAGCGTGGCATTTGCCCAAGAAAAAGGGAGTGAAGCCAGGAATTTGGGACTCTTAGCAGTAACAGCATTATCCTTTCTATACTTTTAGACGAAAAGAAATGGAATGCTGGAGATAAATTTCTTCTCTTCCTTCAGTTATTCTCTAGGGAACAGACTGTGCCCTACCAGTATTACATCAGAGCAGGCCTTTTATAGATATAACTGCAGATCTTCCGCGCTGCGCAGGGCCTGGTTAGGGGCAAACCCAGTCTTGTTTGTGTGCTTGTCTGAACAAACACAAAGCCTTGTGTACGTCCCAAGCTTGAACTGTCCTTTGAGAGGAAGTGATCTAACGTGTCCGTGCTTTCTACAAACACCACATGGGAACCTTCTTCCTCTCTATATTAGTTAATTTCCCGACACGTTGAGGCCAAATGATCAAAGGTATGAAAATTGGCCCACAGATGTAAAGTTTTCAGAAATAGCCCCCAATTTTCAGGTGCTGTTCTTGCCCTCATTACGTTCTCTCCATGCCGCAGTTTGATGGAGTGCTACCAGAAGAGGAGGAGGCAGTGGCAGAGAGTCCTGTGGAAAAAGACATTGGCATTGCAAATATCATGGGAGAGAAGATAGAGATCATCGGCCCTGTCAACTCCCCTTCCCTAGACTTCAATGACAACGAAGACATTCCCACTGAGCTCAGTGACTCCTCCGAGACCCATGATGAAGGTAAGTGGGGAAGGGCTGTGTCATCGGTGTTGTTTCCAACCTTCTTCGACTGGAGCAGCAAATTCTGAATTCCTTTTCTGGACCTTACGAGTTCAGACGATGCAAAGAATTCCCATCCTGGGCACAGAAGGTGAACGTGTGGCCTATTTGGAAGGATGTCCTTAAAATAACCCATGTAGTTAATTACCGCTTGTGACGTTCCAACTATTGTCCTGGGATGAGTGGAGGAAAAGGGTTAGAAGTACCTCCTTTGGGTTCCTTCTTCAGCAGGTAGAATACTAAGGTGTTGGTACTGTGACAGCACGGCTTCTGATGTTGGCACGGAGGGTGATGGCTGGGATTTGCGGGTTTGTTTCCCCACAGGGGAAGTCCAAGCCTTTTACGAAGACCTGAACGGCCGTCAGTATGTAAACGAAGTGTTCAACTTCAGCGTGGACAAACTGTACGACTTGCTTTTCACGGACTCCCAGTTCCAGAGGGACTTCATGGAACAGCGCCGGTTCTCTGGTAAGTTCTCTGCTGCTGCTGGCACCGCCTGCTCACTGATGTAGGCTGCGTTTCCTGTGGGGTACAGAAACCTCTGCAGAAGGAAGGTGTAACTTTGCCTGGTGACGGAGGGACTGGGTAATATTCTGAGCAGATGTTGGGACAGCTGTAGTCTGTACTCAGAGTAAGCAAAAGCAGGTAGAACCACCCTTGTTTGGCTCTTTATTTTGTAAGAGCTGGATCTAAGTTTATGGAAGAAGCAGACATCAGTTAGGGCCTGACTCTTGTGTCCGAGGTTAAACAGTGAGGAAAAGCTCTTCCAGCTTCACTCCAGCCACTGGCACAGACTGTGCAGTTGGTGATGCTGTGTCCTCCTTGCCCTGTAACCCATAGGTCTGCTGAAGGACATGTGTCCCCAGGCTCTCCCCTTTCCCTTGCACTCCTAAGAGAGGCAAATAGTCACATTTAGTACAAGAGACCTTTCTCTGGCAGTGAGGTGAGCTCTAGTGCTTCTGCAGCCAAGCTCTCCAAGGGGAGAGAAATACTGTCCTGAGCTTCATTATATGGTTATGCCTTTCCCAAGGGCATTGACCTGAGATCCCTCTCCAATTCCTTGAATGCAATATTGTTTCGTTCCTCTCAGATATTATCTTTCATCCCTGGAAGAAGGAAGAAAATGGCAATCAGACCAGAGTGATCTTGTATACCATTACCCTCACCAACCCTCTGGCCCCCAAAACTGCCACTGTCACTGAGACGCAGGTACGTGAAAGGGGAGCCAGGGGGTCTGACACTTTGGGGAAACAGATGTGTGATTTATTTTCTCCTCTCAGGCATGCTGCTTTGCATGTTCTCATTCTCCCTATCCGTTTTCTTTTACACCTTTTTCTTGTATTAACTTGCTACCCGGTGTCACTGCAAATGTGAACAGCTGATCCAGGCTTCTTTATTACTGGTGAGGACAAGTAGCTGGCCTTTTTAAGAAGGGGAGCATCTGCAACACACTAGGAAGGGCCAGGCCAGCTACATCTAGCAAGGGGGAGGAATAGTCTCCTTTGATGTCTGGAGATATGTTTAAGTGGCCAAAGGTAAATGCTGGGTTAGCTCAAGGGACTACTAAGAGGGAGCCAAGAAAAGATGGGGGCCTGAGCATTACATTTCAGGGGGAGGAGAACGGTGTGCCCTGTAAGGGTGGGATGCAGCGTGCTGTTCAGAAGCAAAGATTGTGTACAGGGAAGATAAAAGAAAGACAAGGGGAGAGCAAAGTGATGGGCGAAGGGACCGGTACGCTTTCGGGCAAGCAAGGATGTGGCTTATTTTACCCTTGACTTTGGGGTCAACCACCAAGGTGCACTCTGCCGTGTCCCCACTGCAGAAGTGAGTGGAAAGAGTCCGGGAGAAAAGCCATACTTCTGCGTATGGATCTGCAGTTTCACTGTGTCTGTCCCCTTTGTGAGGTTTGTTCTGGGGCAAAGAAAGAAGCGGATCAGATAAAGAAGAAATAATTTACACGTTTTTATGGTGTTTAGAATTGCAGAATCATTTACACCAGAAAGGACCTCTGCTCAAAGCAGGGCCACTGCTGATTTTTGATCAGGCTGCTCCCTGACAGGCCAGACATCAGGTTAGTGGGAAGAGGTGACACTTACAAAGGTCCCAAAGATCTGCTCCTCACATGGCAGCAGGTGTAACTGTCTCTAACACAAAATACAGGGGGTTTGAGCTGCTGGAACTGAATGTGCCTTATGAAACATGCCCTTGGGAAACACCTGAGAGAAACCTTTGGTTTCCTCAAGGGGGCCTTCCCTTAAATGCGAGCTGTTCCCAGGGAAGTTGCAGAGATGGGGTGTGGGTGTGTGTGTGTGTGTGTGTGTCTGTGTGTCTGTGCGTCTCCTCTCCGGGGTAGAGCTGTTCTCCTAAAGCGCTAGTCAAGGTGCCAGTCTCTCAAAGCTGTGTTCTAACCAGACTAATAGTTGCCTTGCATGCTGTCTTTTATGCAGACAATGTACAAAGCCAGCCAAGAAAGCGAGTGCTATGTCATAGATGCAGAGGTGCTAACTCACGACGTCCCCTACCATGATTATTTCTACACCATTAACCGCTACACGTTGACTCGTGTTGCCAGAAACAAAAGCCGACTCAGGTACACTTCCGGTGGGATAAAGAGCTTTACTGACAACCAAAAGTCCCCTTGGGGTGGGAGTTCCGCTGTTGGGTGTGTTAGAAGGGGTTGGGGAGAATTTAGCTTTACTTCTGCCTCCTGTTGCCAGAACCCTCCTGTCACAAAGAGCTACTGTAGGGGCTGCTGCCTGCTGTGGGGACATGAAGCAAAGGTTAGACCCGATGCAGAGAAGTTCTAGCCGGCTCACGGAGAGGCTTTATAGACTTTCCTTGTCCCCTAGTTGGAAGCAGTGGTTTGCAGGGCCGTTTGTCACACGCAATCAACTATGTGTGATAAGCAACAGGACGTACCTCTGGGGACTGTGCCTCTGAGACGCACTGGGGGGACGAGCAGAGGAATTTGAGACCAGGCAAAGCCACAGCCTTTTGTGCTTGATTCACTAAGTAACCTCGATGGCTGCCTGCCACACGGTGAAGGTCTTGGGAGTCCTCTCAGGGGAGGTTTCTGGAGGCCTTCCTGCCACTGCCTTTGGAAGGACTTGTCATGCAGTGCTTCCCCTCGAGAGACACGAAGGGCTGAGACCATTCCAGAAATCCCAGTGTGTGTCATTTCCCATATTTACATTGATTAGGATTGTGAATTGACATCACCTTCAGGAAGCAAAACTGGGAGAATGACTTTCCTTTCTTCACACAGGGTTTCCACAGAGCTACGATACAGGAAACAGCCTTGGGGGCTGGTGAAATCCTTCATTGAGAAGAATTTTTGGAGCGGCCTAGAAGATTATTTCCGACATTTGGGTAAGGCTGGCAATCGGAGCCGTGCCATCAGAGGGCTGAAAGTCTGTACCTGTGTGGGGCCAGTGCCACCAGTGCTGACTGCTTTCCCTGGCTGTCTCTGCAGAGAGCGAACTGACCAAAACGGAGAGCACGTACCTGGCCGAGGTCCACCGACAATCCCCCAAAGAGAAGGTGAGCAAGCAATCGACCGTGCGCCGGAGGAAACGGGCCCATGCCCACCTGCGGGTGCCACACCTGGAGGAGGTGCTGAGTCCTGTCACCACCCCCACGGATGAGGAGGTTGCACATCGAATCAAGCACGTGGCAGGTGAGGAACCACAGACCCCTCACGCCTGGGGCCGGAGAGCCGGGGGCTTCTGGTTCTTTGTTCAGGGAGGGTTAATGGGGAGAGGGGCCGGGGGTTTCCAGGGCAGGGAGGATGTATTGTGCCTGAGCGAGGTGGAGGGGTGGGCAGGGGGAAGAGGGTTGCCCTCCCCACAGGACAGCGCTTCCCACTCTAAACGCATCTCTCTCCTCAGGTTCCACTCAGACACGGCACATCCCTGAGGAGAGCCCCAGTGGCTTCCACCTGCAGAGCGTCTCGAAGCTGCTCCTTGTCATCAGTTTTGTGTAAGTGACTTTATTTGCTTTCGTTCACTGTCAGCTCTTAACAACATTTGATTCTTTCATGTTTCTGGTGTTCTGTGCTCCCCTGTGCCAGACTTTTCCCTCGCATATCCCTCTCCAGTCCCAGACTTTGCACAGCAGAGGAGAGAAGAGCAATGAGAGGCAGAAAAGAATGAATTAAAATTTCCCCCAAATGCCCCTTCGGCTGTTTTGTCTGCCTTGATCCCAGCCTTTGCCAGTACTTGTCTGGCTGCTTATCTGGCCCTGTAGGTTCGGGATCTTACTTTATCAAAATCCCTCCTTTCCCCTCAATTTTGACCTAGTTTTAAGCAAACACGGCCTTCACAGACCTGCGTGTTTCTGAGAGTCCTAAATTCAGGTCAGCTCTGCTGTCTGGGGGACAGGGTGTGTAGATAGTAGCGAGCAGGGCACGGGGCAGCTGGACCAAAGGGGAGTCAATAGTTAGAAAGAGAAGAAATCCAACAAGTAGAAAGAATCTTTTTTTATTTCAGGGACTCAGTTTAAAGATTTTCAGTAACATTTAGGAACTGTGTTGTTTTCTCTCTGGGAGTTACCCTGCTCAGTGCCTGTGGGGAGTCTCCTCTGTGACTTCTTCCCTCTGATCGGGGAAATCCTGTTCGGGGCTGGTCCTGGGCAGTGATTTTGTCAAGAGATGCCATCTCGGAAAGAACCATTTAGAGGTGATTTCTGCAAAATAAGGGTAGAAACAAGCGAAACAGTAAGAGTTTGGCATCATTCCACCAGCTCCACGTTTGGTTTGGGTCCCTTTCCTGCCCCCAGCTTTCAGAGCTGCTGGGGCAGGGCTTGGCTGGATGTGCCCTCCCAGGGAGCTGGGCACGGGCCCCTCGTGTCCCTGTGGCTCAGTCCTTGTGCCGAAACCCAGGCGTATTCACTGTTTCTCTGGGGCAGACGGTAGGTTTCCTGCGTTAGTGCTGCCGTGGTCGCTGGGCAGGGGCTGTGGAGCCGCACAGTCCCGCTGAGGTGGGTTTTCTCAGCCCTTAGGGAAGCAAACTGTTAACCGACCTTGGGCTCGTTCTTTTCTTAAGCTCCGGCCGCTTTTTAGCGAGGTGGGGAGAAGCCACGATACGCAGAGTGAGGTTACTTGTACAATTGAGCTCCTTTCTGCCTTTCCTTTTCCCAGGGCGGGATAAAGACAGCAGAGGTTTTGGAGCAGCAGCCCAGCTGGTTGCTGGAGTGATAAGTAAGGTCATAGAATGATGAGAAAACAGCCTCGTGCCATCCTCTGTGTCTAAATGGGTGAAATGCAATTAAACTTTGGGTAGGAAGGCACAAGCCTTGCTAACAAGTCTCTCCTGACAGGCCACTAGCTTAGCCTAGAGTGGTCACAGAGCCCTCCATAACGTTTCCAGAACATTCTTCTGGCCAGTGGCCATGCGCCTGACTGAGATGGGTGATAGTGGGCCATTCTTCCAGCAAAGCAGCCGCGCTATCCAGAGCCAGGCACAGGCGTGTTATTTTGGAATCTGCTCCCCGAGTGTGGCTGGCAGGAGGGACAGCGCAGTGCCCATGCGCGGTGGCGGTGGCGGGGTGAGGTGAGAGGAGCGGAGCAGAGCCTGGCTGAAGCGCTGGTGTGTTCCCCTGGCAGGAGCGGGTCAGGCTGGGTCCTGCAGGCTGCAGCCTGTGCTTGTGTGTCAGATGGTGTCCTGCAAGGGGTGGGGGGAACTCTGGGCCTGTCCCCAGGAGCCGCACACAGCTCGCCTGTTGCCCAGGGAATCTCACCATCAGGCACACGGTTATTTGTTTGTCCTTCCTGCCTCTCTTCCCTCCGTTCCTTTCTCCCCCTCCTCCCTGCCCCATGTACCTGCTGCGCTGTCCCTGAGCCTTCCCCACTCAGCCCAGTTTCTCCTGTTCTGTGTCAGTCTGTTTCTAACCTGCAGCTGCTCCGTCTTTTCTCTTCCCTGCTCCCATTAGGATCTGTTTCAGGTACTGTCTCTCTCTTTTTTTTTTAACCTCTTTACTCTCCCCTTTCCCTCCCTTTCTCTGTATTCAGCACATCCACTCATCCAGCCTCTTCTCTCTGACCTGTCAGCCCTTTCTTTCTCTCTGCCTGTCCTTCTTGCTCACGCATTTCTCCCACAAGGTGAAGTTTTGGGGTTCTGATCACCTGGCCCTTGCTCAGATTAAATCCCCGCTCACATACAGTGTGGACCTGAGCCCCAGGCACCTTCTTAAAGCCCTGGGTGTTTCCCCAGGTGTGACTGGCCAGAGAGGGCTGCGAAACGCTCCTACTAAACCGAGTGTTTTCTTTCTTTCCCAGCCTGGTGCTGCTGGTCATTCTCAACATGATGCTATTCTACAAACTCTGGATGTTGGAATACACCACGCAGACACTCACAGCATGGCAGGGCTTGCGGCTACAGGAGAGGTACTGTCACACCCGCTTTGTCTTTTGCTCATTTTTACACGGTGCTATGGATGTTAGAGGCTTTCCCAGAAACACCTGGGCTCTCTTGTAGCTTGCTTCCCGTGTATAAATCAGATGAAGCAGGTAGTTAGCTGTGAGGCCATCAGCCTTTCCACATCTGGAATTGCTGACCAGTTGGAGCAGAAGACAACCAGTTAAGGCAGCCCCTGCTTCTTCTTTCCAGCATCCTGTATAACAGAAGATGTTTTATGAATAGCTGTTTTGCAATCTTGGGCCAAGGTTGTCACCTCCCCTCCTCTGAGGGCTGAAACTTCCCTCTGCACGAAAAGCTGCGTCTTGGAAAGAACCCCTTGTGGTTGGAGGGGAATTTGGGCTTGGGAGACACAAGCCATCGTTCGGTGTGTCTGCTGGAAGGTGTGGGCCCGGGCAGCAGCAAGTGGTTGGAGCGTGGAAGGGAGAGAGAGAGAACACGAGGAGGGCACAGGACTAGACGGTGTTAGTGAAGTGTCACTGCAGACCCCCTGAGTTTCTTTAGTACCTGGTAGTGTGGAACCTTCTCCAAGGGTTTTTTTGGACATCCTGGTCCAGTTGTGCGCTTGGGTGTTGTGCTGAGGTGTGTGCAGGGCTCTAGGCCATAGGACAGCGTTTCCTTTTGCAGAAACCAGGCTGGCAGCCTCCACGTCAGGCAGGATTTATTGGATTTATTGTTGTGATCGGTCTTTATTATTACNCCTTGTTGTAGATGGCACCGAAAGCAGCGAGCTGACATCCCGTAGCTGGTTGGGTACAAGTGACAGGCAGCAGTTTTGGTGTGCGCTCCTGCAGGAGGTTTTTAGGTGAATGGTTGGGGTGGTTTTTTTCCATGTACTGAAGTGCCAGGTGTCCCGTCTTGAACAGTCTCTTCTCTACTTCTAAGAGGTTGAGAACACCCCGAGTCCACCGCGCAGAGGTGGTTTTGTCCCCTCTCTGGCTGTACTTGTGTGGGGTCACAGTTGTTCCCTGGCTCAGTTGGGTTTAAGCGTCCGTAGCCACGTGCTCCTCTCAGGGTGACTTCTTTTTGTGTGATTTGTCTCGTGTTTGGAATATTCTCATTTCTCTTTACCAGGGAAGGGAATTATTATTACTTCCCCCATAACAGCACTAAGTGATTTTGCCCGCTTTGCCTTGGTGTTGATCTGGACCAGGAGAATGTAGGATTTAGGTACAGGAGTTAAGAATTTGGTATTTAAGTACAGGATGTAACGTGCAGGCACAGATTATGTATGTAGCTGTGTCCCCTCCCCTGCGCAGGTCACAACCAGGAGTGCAGTGGACACAGGTTGAACCCCTCGGGGGGGTCAAAGCCCAGTTGTGCTCAGGAGCTTCCCGTCTGAGGCTCCAAAGATGGTTTTTTGGCCATAACTCGTGCTGTTGAGGCTTAGGTTCTGTGTGGGCAGGGACAGGCAGCGGTGTCTGAGCGTACTGACCCTGAGGCCTCCCCCCTTGAACAGGGAAAGCAGTCCTGTACTTACTGGATACTGGGATTATTGTCCGTGAGGGGTGTTTTTACTTGTGTTTGGTTTTGTAGTGTCCTGCTTAAGGAACACTTCCTTCTCAGACAGAGAAAGCAGCCTGGTTTTATTTGTCATTAGGTACTAGGACTAGTGACCACAAGGAGTCAGTTCATATTTTTACTTGTGTTGGTCTTTTATTGTCATGCTTAATGAACATTTCTTTCTCAGAGAGGGAAAGCAGTCTTTATTAACACAGCATTTCATTTATTAGGTACTGGGATTGTTGACCACGAGGGGTGGGTCCATGTTGTTACTTGGGGTCATTTCTTACTGGTGTGCTTAATGAACATTACTTGGTTTCATCAGCAGGTCTGGAGCGGGCACTGATGGGAGGATCCGCAGGACTGGGGCAGCTGCCAGTGGTGGGCCCAGGCCAGGGTAAGTCCCAGAAGCTGCAGGTGACATCAGGAGCGTAGGCAGTAGCACGAAGGCGCAGCAAGTGGCACCTCGCTCTGCCCGTTGGCTGAGGTAAGAGGGGAACAACTTAGACATTGCAAGGGAGAAAAGAAGAACTTACCCAGGAGTCAGGTGTAGCTGCAGATGAGCTGTCACCAACCCAGGGGCTGGAAGTCTCTACTGCTCCAGCCTGAAAGAAGGGAAGCAGAAAACAAAGCAGGAAAGAGTTTTGAGCTTCGGTAGAAACCAGGAAAGTCCAAACAGGTAAGAGAAAGCTCATCAGAAAGACTTTGAGCTGTTACAAAGTACTGGTTTGGGCTCTGGTACTTCCAACGGCTTAAACTGTTTCCTGATTGGTTTTCTCTTACCTTTTGGGGTCTGTTCAGAGAAAACCAAGTAGGAAAGACTTTGAGCTTTGTTAGAAACCAGTTCAGTCCCACAGGTGAGAGAAAGCCAAGTAGGAAAGACCTTCAGCTGTTGCAAAGTACTTTTTTGGGCTCTGTTCCCTTGTAACAGCTCGAAGTCTTTCCTACTTGGCTTCCTTTTAACAGAGCTCCAAAAGAAAAGGGAAAACTAAGTAGGAAAAGGTTCTTAGCTTTGTTAGAAACCAGCAGAGAAACCCAGTAGGAAAGATTTCTTAGCTCTAGGTAGACAGCAGTGAAGTCCAAAAAGTAAAAGCCAGCCTCGTTAGCAACTACACAACTTAGAGCTGTAGCTGAACACAAGAGCCCGACCTCTGAGGAGAGACGGGCAGAGTCGGGTGCCGTCGCCAACTGCCAACGCTCCACGTCACTACGCTCCTGCCGTCGCTCACCGCTTCTGGGATGTATCCTGGCCAGGCTCCACCTGCTCTCCGGGCCCCAGCCCCTGAGGGGCAGCCAGTCCTGCGGATCCACCCTCGGCAGCCTCCAGCCCTGTTCTGGAGGAGCTGGGTATCTACATTTACCTGCCATTAGAAACCCAGCTCCTAATAAAGAGAAAGCTTTGTGTTAAAGGATGATGGACACAGCTCACCTAGAACAAAACCTAAACGGCAGGAACCGTACAGGGCTACTCACCACCCATCCTTGGCCTGTCCATGGACGTGTCTCCCAGGCAATGACAGCAACGCTGTCCCCTCTGGCAAACAGGCCTTCGGTTCCACCGACCCTGCAACCCCGCCTGCTAATGAGTAGCAAAAATGTGTCTTTAATGAGTAAGTTACTCTGGTTAAGACAGAATGACTCCCCCTCATATTGTGCCTGACAGGTTACCCCAGTCTCAGACAGAATGGGCCCAGTTACTAGAATCTCAGCAAAAGTATCATGACTCAGAGCTACAGAAATGGCGTGAGATCATCAAATCCTCGGTGATGCTCCTAGACCAGGTGAGACCACGCGGCCGGTCAGTGCCCTCACCAGAGGGTGCCCGTGTCCACCCGGACACCCGTTTGCAATCCTTCAGAGCCTTACCTGCTTCCACTGTAGTGCGTCCCTGACGTCATTCTTGTGACGTGGTGGTGGGTGCAGGTCCTTTTGTAGGATACCGTGGCTTCGGTCGCCTCACAGGTGTCCACGCACATCGAGGAGAAAATCCTACAGGGCCAAAAACCATGTATTAGCACATCTTACACCTCGGCTCTGCTGTCCCACTTTGGAAAGCCAACTGCTTTTTACCTCACATTCATACACAGCTTGTGTGGACGGGGGGGCTGAGGCCCTTAATAGCCCACGGAACAGTCTGGGATCTGCTGCCTACGAGGGGGCTCTACACCCGGCTGCGTAGAACAGAGTTCATAAATGAAAACCGCTCTCCCCTAAGGAGAGAGCTGCCCACCCCGTGCCTCATCCTGCCCCCCCACCTCTTACCTGGGAGAACGGTCTTTCTCAGTCCCCAGTTGTCCCCCACAGCCCCGACACGCTGCTCCCCGCACCCGGGTAACAACGGTACCGATACGTACCCGCAGAGAAGCGCTGTCACCGCTGGGGCAGCATCACAGCCCTGACATCTCTTGTCTTGCAGATGAAGGACTCGCTCATAAACCTTCAGAACGGCATCGGGTCCCGGGACTTCGGGTCAGATCCAGAGGAGAAACGGAAACGTTTCCACTAACAGGCAGGAATGCAGGAGGCCAGAGGACGGTGTGCAATATGTGTAAATAGGATATATAAATATATATANGTGGGGGAGGGCTGTGCTCTCCCAGCACTGAGATGCGCTTGGGGGCGAGCCTGAGCGCGCTCCCCCGGGCCCGTGCGCCGCTCCTGTAATATTCCTGGCTGTCCGTCCGTCTGTCTGTCTGTGCATCTGTTTTGGTTTTGTTGTTTCAAAGGGAAGCATCAGAGTGAGTGCCCCCTCCCCCCCCCCATCCCTTCCTGCGCATGAAGGTCCCCAACTGACTGCGTCTCTCTCGGTGTGCAAAGGGGACACTGTCAACTTTCCTACCTTGCTGGCTTCAGGGCAGAGAGGTGTCGGCAGCCGCTGTCGATCCCTTCCAAAACCGTTGTGCAGTTGGGAGAGGAGGCCTCGGGAGGAATTGCCGTAGGGGCTGTAGAGCAGATCTCACCGGCCATCACCTCCTGCGCTTCTTGGAGCAGGAAATCCAACGTGCTGTCACAGCAGCCTGGGTCAGAGAGCAAAGCACGGAACGTAAACGAGCTGAAATGCTTTCTCCAAACACCCGTCTGCCACCTCCCGTGATTGATCCTGCACTTGTAGCCGTGGAGATGGTGGGGAGGGGAGAACCTGCCTACCAGGTGCCTGGATGGAGGAGAGCCACACCACGGGAATGACACTTCCATTCCCTTTGACAGTGTCCCCTTTACCTTTTCTCTTGTCTCCGCTTTCTATGTGCTTGGGCCCCCGCCGCTGAGCCATCCCCGCGCTGCAGGTGTGCATGGGTGCTGAAAGGGCTACTACCTGTGTGACTTCCCACCACGGGGCAGGGGGGGGGTAACCCCACCTTCAAAAGAAAACCAAAATGAGTAGTTGTTTGCAATTGCTCCCCCCACCCTGGTCTGTCAGACCGTTTCGCTGGTACCACCCAGCCCTTACCTTGTCTGAGAAACTCTTGGGGGAAAACATCAGGCAGAGTAAGGACAAGGTCCCTTTCCTCCCCTGGGGCGTTTCCCTGCCGACATCTCGTCAGCAGCAGCCCTCACTGTGGGTACTGACATGACGGTGTCCATAGAGCAGCAAGGCCTCCCGAGGTCCAGGAGAGCTTGGGAAGGGTCATGGGGACCAAAAAAGAAAAGGAAAAAAAGGGACCATCACCGGGTGACGGAGCTGGAGGGGTGTCTGGTGGCATCTGCCTGGTCTCTCTCATAAGCAAAACATGCGATTCAGGTGGCAGAGCTGCGTTAAAAAGCCAGTGTGAACTGGGACCTGTTCTTCTGGGGGACTATTCCCGCCTCCGTTACCAGCCAAATGAGGAAGAGGGGCTGCAGCGTCCCACACGCCGCTGTGACCAGTTGGGACACAGGGTGCTTGTTGGAATGTTCAAGAAATGCTTTTTCATCTTACCCAGCCAGGGAGATGGGGTGACACGTGAGGTCCTCACTCTCCACCTTGTTCAACGCCGGGATTTTCCCACCAGGGAGTCCACTGCGTATTCCCTTCAGGCGGAGGGGGTGGTTCCAGCTCATCCGTTGTCTCTGGCTCCAACGGGCGCTGAAAGAGCAGGAGGAAGAAGAGTGAGAAACCGGTCTCCCTGTGTCCCTACGGGACACCGATCCGCACAGCTGGGTGACAAAGCACAGTCTACAGAAGGCCTGCACTGTGTGTGGTGTGGAAGTGACCTGCTCCTTTCTCCCAACCCACCTCCAGTTTTCACAAGTGCTGAACACAACGTGTCCCGCAGGAGCCCACTCACACCTGAAGGAGCGTGGATGGAGACGGGTCACCAAGAAGCCATTCTGAGTGTGAAAGGTGCAACTGGGAAAGCCGTGCCTCGGCAACTGGAGAGCAACGTGTATTTATGACTATTTATTTAATTTAATGCTGCTGACTACTGTACTGCTCCCTGGCTGTTTTCCAGGGAGGCTGCTGAAACGGTTACTGTACAAAGAAACTGAGGTGCTAGTGCCTGGGAAGGGCATTCTGGGGCTTACCTTGTGACAAGAGGACCCTGGCTCCTTGCTGTGACTCGCCAGACTGGCCAAGAGCCCCGTTTCTCCATCAGTTACTCCCACAGAAAAAAAAACCCACCCGCTGCCCATCTTCCCCCTCTTCTAGAATTTCATCCCAAGCACCAGGGAAGAAGACAGGGAGGAAGCCCACTGCGCCCACGCCACACAAGAAGGCGGCAGCCACGTCTTGAGAGAGAAACCTGAGATGTGGGGTCTGTGCCACCTGGCCAGGAGGGCTTTGTACATAGATGGGTGTAACCCAAAGAGAAGCAAAGACACCCACGTGTCAGGGCTGAAAATAAACACCAGTGATCAGAGTTAAGTTTCTTACCAGTTCCACATCCTCTTGCTCGTTACAGAGGCAGGAAATCCACTTGCTCGTCCGGTCACCCTTCTCCCTCAGCCGCGTTCTTCCACACCGCCATCCCCTTCGCTTATGGATGTTCCCAGCGACGCGGCTTCCCTGAGCTCGGCCTTAGAGACAGAATTGCTTCTAAGACAAGGCCACACAGAGGCAGCTGCAACAAGCCCGAGCACTAATATCTGCTCTGCTCAACCATGGCTTTGACCCAGGTGTAACACGTGGTGACGCAGCTCCTGACACACACATTAAATCCTTCAGTAATGAGCGGTAGAGGTGGTGGGCACCAAACAGGACCTTGTACGTGCAGTTCCCTTCAGACTGAGGAACGTTTCTCTTTGAGGCCTTAAGTTTCTTTTGCTCCCATTCCTAGTTATTTATTTGCTTTTTGCCGCTTGGCAGCAAGTCTGGCTTGGAGCTGGGTAAGATTCCTGATCTTCTGTTGCCTCTGAGTTTATCACAGTAGTAATAAAAGAGGAAAAAAAGCAAGGTCTTAAGGCCAAACCCACAGCGGCACCACAGGTGGGGGCTTAAACAAGACCCTGCTCCAGAGAGCTGTGATAGGAATCACCTCCTACTGCAGCCGAGTCCCAGTCAACAGAGTAATTCCTTTTCCAGCCACAGACAATTTTGGGCCCTCCCAGTTTAGGATTACATTTCCTGGAGAAATCGGTGACGTTTTCCAGGAACAAGGCTGAGCAACCCAAGTAGCATTACAGGGGGTGGCACCTCTGCCTTCCCGGAGCAGCCATAGCCAAGTAGTAGCTTGGTTTCCATTGTCAGGGTTTCACTTTGTTCCTTGCTCACCTGTGCCAGGAATCCCGTGGTTTCAGAGCACCTCGCAGACACCTTTCCCCACCAAGGCCTCTCTCTGACCCCTCTGCCGCTGCTGACCTGCCAGGTGAGCGCAGCTGGGTCTCCACGTGCAGAATCTCAGCAACTACAGAAGAGAAGAGTTTTTAAGAAAGCATTTCTCCAGCCAAACACACAAACTAATGCCAACAGCTACAGCCTCCTTCTTGCCAAGCAAGATGCCACCCAGTGAGAGGAGGGTACAGAAGGCTCCAATTTGCCCGTCTGTGTGTGTGACCTGTTCACAGGGGAGCAGAACACCCTCACGAATCCCAGCCTGATACAATCTCGCTTCTGATAAATCCATGTCTGATGAATAGGCACCTTCTAACGCTTACCTTGAAAGAGGTGCTTGGGTCACAGCACCCGGGACAAGCCGGAAGTGAACCTGAGAGCTGGGTAACCGCTGCGCGTTCCCCAAGTAGGTACCGACTGTATCTAGTGAGGTACCTGCGTGTAACGTCTCCCAAAGGACCCACAGACAGAGGCTGTTCCAGGCAGTAGGATCCGAAGCGCGTGGCTGGGGCTCACGTTGCGCTCCCAAGAGAGGAAGGTGCCTGCAGTGGAAAGAAGAGCAGTTCCCTGTGGATTAACTGGGTAACGGCACTTTCAGGATGCTCAACAATTAAGAGGCAACACTTCAGCCTCTTAATTGATACTAACAGATCCTAACTTGTATGTAAATCCTTTCTGCCTCCGGTAAGGCCTTTGGGAGAAGATATAAGACCCACAAGTTTGATCTCCCCTAACACATCCCAGTTGTGTTGTGACAAAGAGCACAGCTCCCAGACTGGGGCAGCCGCTGCCCCCTGTGACCCCACTGGTCTGCTCTAGAGCTAATAAAGGCAAACCCAAGAGATGCATAACCCGCCTTTGTTATCAAGGTGACCTCATGCTGAAAAGAGACAAGGTTTCAGAGCACGATGCTTTGCTGGATTTAAAGCCCTGGCGCAAAACTGACTTCCTTGCAGAACCCCCTTCCTTCCAGAAACTCACCTGGGGTCAAGGCTCAGCAAAGGGGACACTGGCAAACCTCACGAAGGGTGTGCACACGGGCAGGTTTGGTGACTCCCATGTCACGTGGCCTTAATCCCTCTCCCTTTCCTGGTAGCTTTGCCTTCTCAGACCCGTATTCCCATCATCTGCCAGTGACCCTGAGGCACCTAAAGAGAGGAGACACAGAGGGCAGGCTGCAGCCCAACCACCAGCCAGCTCTAGGACAGTGTGGTGGAGACGGTCTCCACCCCTGAAAAAGACCTTGTGCAGAACAGGCTGCACAACAGAGTTAGTGGCTACGAGAGAGCTGGGACAGCAGATGGAAAAGCACAGTCAGTAATTAAACACTTTTGAAGTCACAGCACTTGGCTCAGGGGAGGCATCTCTGTCCTGTTTGTGTCAGGGCAGCTGCTGCTGTCCCACAGCTCTGGACACACCCGGGCTTTTGGTGCTGAGTTCCAAAGAGACCTTTACAACTCGCTGCCACTGCCGTGTTCCGTGGGGACTCTTGGTTTAGTGTTTTCTCAGTCTGGGTACAGGTTACAGTATCCATCAGGGGCTTTGCTTCCAACACTCCACACACAGGGACTCAAACCAAAGCACCCGAGGTCAGTGGCTCACAGAACCCTGCTGTCGGTGGCAGTTTCTGAGCCCCAACTGCGCTGCCCCCCCTGACCCGTTCTCCTGCCTGGGCTGCTCCGGTCTCTCTGTGCCATAAACACCTTTCTCTTTCTGGATGTGCACAGCGGCCAAATAACCACCCGCTGATGGGGGTCACTTCCCCACCCAGCCAGACCGCATGGGCTTCTCTCTTAGCATGGGTAGCTGCCGTGCCATGCCCTCCTCCCTCCGCAGTGCTCGCCGTGGCTTGTGCCCCCCCTCCCCTCACGCCTCTGCTGCCGGACAATCATTCCCCGTGTCACAGATGGCCTGACCTGGTGCTGTCCCCGCTCGCCTTCCCTCCCCGCAGACTGTACGCTCTTTAAGTGAATGTGTTTTCTTTTTTCAGTAGGGACAAGGACTTCCTTCTGCTGAAGGAATTGTATTTGCACATGGCTCAGGGAGGTACCTCCTCTGGCCGTTTCTGTTACCTCACTCATTTAGGCCAATTCCATTGCTCACGTTAAATGGCCACCTCCCCCAACCCAGACTCCAAGAACAGGTAGGGAATAAAACCAACGCGCAGCTCGGGTTCTAGAGCCACCTGCTCCTGTCTCCGTGTGGGCACGAGGATTTGGGAGAGCGACTGTTGGGGGAAATGGTGACTTTATCCAACAAAGAGGTGGAGCCCGTGCCGCACGCGCGCCCTTCCCCACCTCCGCTCGCCCACCTCCCGTCTAACAGCACTTAACAGACATGGAAGCACTAACCTGGCTCTTGGCCCCACGAGCCCAGTGGGGAGAGGGAGGAGCAGCAGAACCCCTGTTGCAGCATCACAACGGCCCAGGACTGGCATCGTGTGGCTTGTGGCACCTCCGGGACGTTCCCATTCTCACGGCAGGTCGTCTCCCGTCACGTGCTCCAGGGCCGGACAAAGCTGCTACAAACCCAGAGCGCGTCCTCCCCACCCGAGGCCCCGGATCCCCGTGCGTTAACGGCGAATTAACGAGCGCCTCGGGAGGAACAACGGGAGCGGGGACTACAATCACACCCCCGCA
>VXBJ01000261.1:519022-541227 GCA_013400055.1 Nycticryphes semicollaris
GGGGGGGCAAAAGAGAAGGAAAGGGGGGGCAAAAGAGAAGGAAAGGGGGGGGCTGCCGAAAGGATACGCCAGTAACGACCCCGCTGCCCGTTTCCAGTGGAATCACGCAGGGGTTTTGAGTGTGTGGTGCGTCCTCTGCCACCCACAGGTTGACAGGGATTGCTCACCCTCAGCCCATCTCATCTCCACACTTGATGTTTCCTTTTGTGCATCCCACTCCCTGCTGGGTTGTGCCGCCAGTGGTTTGAGACAGATCACAACACGGAGGTTCTTGTGGGGAAGAAGGGAAGGGAAAGGAAGGGAAGGGAAGAGGCAGCAGCAAAAGACGAGGGGTAAAAGCTCTTGTCCCTCTCTGAAGAGAATTTCCCACTGATTTTCTAACGAGCCAAGGTTTCAGCACTGAAATGAGGGAAACTGAGGAGGAACAGGAAGACTGGGGAGCGCTGCAGAGGGCAGGGGGGACTGGGAGAGGGTGGAAGCAAAGGACCACTATCAAAATGGAGAAGGAATCATTCCAGGAGGGAGGGGGCGGGAGCCGCCGCTGCCGTACCCTGGCAAAGGCTGTGCTGTAGCATCCCAGAGCCAGCAGGGGAGAAGCCAGGGCTCTGAGCAGGGAAACCTCTGCCTGCTTCTTGTGCCTGCCCAGCTGTGCCCAGCTGGTGTCCCAGCCCGCAATACCTTCCCACACTCACACACAACCACCCAGAGCCTACCCAGAGGCTGCAGCCAGCAAACAAAACGCACAAATCTTTCCTCCTGCAGCCTGTGCAGCGTTTGCTGTTGGCAAAGACACACTGAAGGCAGCCCAGTGTCCCCTTCTCCCACAATGCAACGAGAAACTCTGCCCCTGGGTGACAACCACCCACAGCCAGTGAAGGCACAGACACACCCCTTCATACCTTCCTCCACCACGGTGAGGTGGATCAGCCTGGAGCTGGTGAAGAGAGGTCGGTGAATCTCGAATTCAAACTCCCGGGTGATGTTACAGGTGTAAACACCCGAATCGTTCAGGGTCACGTTTAACACGGTGATGGATACGTCCTGCATGTCTTTACTCCCATTCCACTGCAGCCGACCACTGAAGCGGCTTGGGAACTCGTGGTTCTTGTTCCTGTACTCGTAGATCTGTGAGGGAACGTGAAGGGATAATTCTGATGAAGCACTGACTCCTAACTCCTGCAACACCACAGCCTACGGAAGGAACAACAGCCTCCTCTGGCTGCACACGTCCGTGTTCTGGGCCAGGTAACAGCAGATTTTCAGATTCTATCAGCCTTTGCCTCAGAATCTCAGACAAAAGGCAGAGAACTCAATCCTCTCCATCACGGAGGTAACAGAGACACACGTGGACAACGACACAGAAGATCAGCAATGGAACTAAAGCCAGGGATGCTGCAGCCCCCGTGCCTCGCCTGTCGGTCACTGCACGTTAACATCATCTTAAGGAGGAACCACAGAATAAATACAGCAAAGACAAACCGTCACTTTCGGTAACCCCCAGGGTGTTCAGCTGAAATGGAAGCGTGGAGGGATTAATTAATGCAGCGTGAAAACCGTACATCAGAAGGACAGAACTGGGTGCCTTCTGCAGGCCTCATCCCTTGCAAGTTTCTGGCATCATTTAACTGCCCGCCCCGGTTCACTTCTGTTAGCGTTCCTCGGGGCGCCGCTGGATCACCCAGGTCACTCCAAGTGAATTCCCACCTCGTTCCGTAGCGTGGCCCCTTGGTTCTCAGGCAGCAGAAGAACATCTGTCATCCTGCCTGGCCCTGCTCAACCCCAGGGAAAAGCGACCATACTCAGATAAAATAGCTGTAAAGAAACACTTGCACCTTGCCTTAACCTTACTCACTGTTTTACCACTCTTTTGGGAATTCCACTTGCCCCTCGTCTGTACGATTCCCTTTTCTAATTCACTCCGAAAACAGATTTTACATTTCCCTGACAGGCATCCCAAAACAACTCAAGAGAGCTCCCCCCACACTCAGGGCACCCCTGCTTTCTCTGAGGCACGAAGAAGTAAATCCTGTCTTGCAGATTCGCCAGAGCCCAATTTAACCTCCAAAGAACAGCTCTGGGATTCAGAAGTGTCCTAAGAAGAGAGACCTGGCCAAGGGTACCAGGTGTCACTCCCTACTTCTGTTTCCCTTCTTCACTTCCTTACATGCTAGACTTCAAATATTTAAGGAACAGGACTGAAGTTCACATTTATGTATGCACCACCCCAAATGTTTGAACTCAACAACAGATTCCAGTTTTACCTGCCACGGGTTCACTCTGTGCCCAAGTGGGGACAACAGCTACGTGAGGAAAAGGCGTTTTAGTTACTGCCTGTGGAACCTCCAGGTGAAAATGCTGCAGAAATGGTGAAGCTCTGCAGCTCGGAGCTGAACTCCAAGCTCCTCTCTCCTGCACGTGGCAGAAAGCTTTTGTTCTTATTTGGGCCTCTCTCCTGCCTCTGTATCTTCTTCCTGCAGCACAAACTTCCACTCTCATAAATACCTTCTGGCTTCTCCCACCTGAGTTCACTGGGCTGTGTTTCCCAGTAAGACCTATGAAAACAAGGGCTCAGCTACCAGGGATACATACAGGTTCATCTTTTCCACCCTCTGGCCTGTAGAACCATTCCACCACCGTGCTGGCTGTGACCTCTTCCCTCTTCATGCAGGAGATGCAGAGAAGCTTCATGTCTTTTCCTTGGACAGCCTCTGTCTCCGATGGAACTTCCACACATACTGCAGAACAAAAACCAGCTAGGGAAAAGGAGCAGCAGAGAAGAAGCGTGAGACAGGATGGGAGAGACATCACTTATCCACATCTCGGTATTTATCATCGCATCAGCCCCAGTGGGAAACCCACTGCTTCATGACTAGCCCCCCTCTGACAACAGGTTAGTCTCAAATGTCACATTTTACCCAGCTTCCTCCTCTGTGTTATACATAATTCATCACAATTAACGGAGGGTGATCGCTTCATGCAGATTCACCTCTCCAGCATCTGCTTTGCCACAACTTTGATTTTTTCCCACAGTAATTAATGCCACTTCAGAGACAGCCTTCCTTCCCTGCCACACATGCTGAGCGTGGCACAGCAGCAATCACAGTCTGGTGCGAGAGAAAGCGGAGGAACAGCTCACTCCTTGTGCTAAGTTAAAAGATCTGGATGTTTTAATCTGGCAACGTTGTTCAAAACACACTGGGAGGACTCAGCCCTTCCTGTTTCTAGGTTTCAGAAGCAGCACTGGAAACCAAGGGGCTTGGACTCCAGTAAATTTGGCAGCGGGAGGAGTTATTGATTTTGTACATGTTCCTGTTCAAAACGTTTCCAACCAGATCCGTGCTACAAAACACTGCTCTCCCAAAACCAGACAAAAATCACAGCTGGATACACAGAGGAATGCTCCAGCACCGCGTCTCAGACGAAATCCCTGCTGACATTTGTCCCCTGGGCTGAACGATACTGGGTTCTGCCTGTCCAAACCTATCTCCAAAGCCCAGAGCGTAGCTCACTGGAGATGCTGACTTTGCCTGGCTGCTGCCTCCTCCCCAGCCTCTCAGATACCATTAACCCACTCTCAAGCACTGTATCATCCCAGGATCCATCCTGGAAAGAGCCGGATTCCCATCCTCCCGTACTAGCACCGGCTCTCTTGGAGAAACAGAGAAGCAGCTGCTGGATGGTGCTTCACTCCAGTTCAATTAGATACGTAGATGCAGACATCACACACCCCCCCCAGGGCTGTAGCCATAAGGGACACATCAAACGGAGCCCAAACAGCAAAACCAACCAACCTTTTCTTGGTGGCAGAAGAAAAACCGTGATGGCAAGAAAATCATTTACTCCGGTTCATACAGTCTGGGTGGAACAGGAGCACTAACACGTACCACCTAACGGTTTGCACATCCTCCCCGAGGCAACTAAATGTTAAATTACATTGCAAATTTCACAACAGCAGCAAACAGGAAACAGTAAAGAACTTGCATATTAAAGCACAGGCTTTGTGCTGTCGGTCTGCTGAGCAGGAATGTATTTTATCTGCTCGTATTTACCTCTGATGCATTCACACTAACTCTGCACGGCTGTAATTCCCTTCTCCACTTGTAAACAAAAGCAAAAAGAAAGAAAAAAGAACCACTTAGAAGGCTGGTCCTTCACGACAGCGTTAAAGGACCCTCGTCTGGTGGAGAACCTGGCTGAAGACGAGACGGAAAGGAAGCACCTACCCCAGAGCACCAACAGGACCGACGAGGCACAAACCAGCCTTGGCAGCGCAGCCATTGCTGGGTGCCAGGAGCTCAGCTCCACCTGGGCAGAGGCTCTTTCGGAAAGAAACGCTGCTTCTCCTCTCCCGGGCTGTGGACCCGGCGCAACAGGATGCCCGGGGCTCCGCCGCCGGGAGGGTGGGCGGGATGCGGCGGGGGCTGCCTCGGCGCGGCGGCAGCAGCAGCAGCAGCACCACGGACAGGGCCGAGCCCCGGACAGCTCCGCTNTCGGCCGGTGTCCAGCACAAAGGCAGGGTGAGGGGAGAGCTGTCCCTGCGGGGTCACCCAAAGGCCTCCCCCCCTCCAGGGAGTTTAACGCTAACGTTTGCCCAGCTCTGAAGGTCACAGCTGGAAACACTGGGAAATCCTCCCTCCTCATGTTCCAGCCTGATTCCCGGGAGTTTAATGCCAGCAGCAGGCTGGGCTTTCTCTTCTTGGACCGGGGCCACCGTGCCCCGAAGGGCTTCTCCGACTTTGAAGGTCACAACGGACAGAGGGAAGAACGCGGCGCTTGTTAATTGTGCTCCCTCTTTTTAAAGCATCTGCTCTTGATGTCAGCCCAATGAACGGCACAATCTACCCAATTAAACCTGCCCAACCCCATCGGGGTGTGAGACCTGAGCAACTTGCGGCACCAAAACTCAGAGAGCAGACGGTGAGATGCACCCAAACAGGGAAACTCACAGAAAAGCACCAGATTTGAGTGCACAGACTCCCGGGGGGGGCAACGACACCGCTGGCGGTGGCCACTGTCACAGCTCTGTGGCCTCCTGGCACATGTGTGCGGCTCAAGGGATGCAGGCACAGAATCAAGACAGACAGCACTTTTCCTAGACATCATCGAATCGTGTTTGTGCATCATCAAGCCACATCCATCATCTGCCGATAACCACGCACAGAGCAACTGCCTCCACGTCACCCTTTAGAGCCTACTGTGACAACTCCCGACTAATCCCTAGCTGAGGACATCTTCCCAATCCCTTCTGCTCCATTTCAGTGGCTGGAAAGGTTGCTCTGCCCCCCTGCTGTGAGCCCTGACACCTTTGCAGCCCTGAAGTATCACAGCAGGGACCGACCAAAGCCACGACAGTCCTTACACGCTGGCCATCAAGTTTCAGGGACTGTCCCCTCTGCTCCTGGGCTTACATGGGTTACTGAGCCACTACCACAAACTCATTGAAGAAACCACCTATTTAAGGTACCTCCAGGAGCCAGGGGTGACTCTGGAGACCAAAGCCACACACTTCCAGTTCCTCCCCCCCTTAGAAGCCACCCAGCATAAATATTCCAATCATAAAATCTGGCTTTTCTCTGCAGGAAGAGAGAATGACAGCCACCATACTCAGAGACGATGGAAGGCCGTAGCCTCCCTTGCTATATTCACACCAACTCATCAAAGGCAAGGCCAGGCTAAGCCATGGAATTTGCTCCTACCTCTTCCGGAAAATTCCAGCCCGTGCCTGGCAGATGAGTGCCCAGAGTGGGTTTTTTATAGCCACAGGAACCGCTGTGGGACAATGTCCCCGGCTGTACCTCGTTTGACAGCCACCTGTTTCGTCAAGTACAGCGGAAATGGCATCTGTCCCCGGGAAGCCAGGTGTGCTGCCAGGAAACACAGGGATCAGCAGGGCTGTGCTGTTCGTGCCACAGCTGCTCTGACTGCATCTGTTACAGAGAATCCTGCCAGGGAGGAGAGAGAGGGTCAGAGAGGATTAATGGGAAGCCAGAGCTCTACCACACTGACCGTCAGCAGCCACCAACAGACCCTTCAACCCTTCCTGCTCCTGCCCGAGCACAGCCCTGCCCTCAGGGTATTGCTGCTCCCCCAGGTAAGAAAGAGAAGCTTTTTTTCTCTAATCCCAGGCACTCCAGAACCCAACCGCCAACAAGTTTAAATCAAGAGTGACAAATAAACATCCTAGAGAAGTAATGAGCTGTCCCTCAGAATGACTCCGTGCCAGACCGATGTTCTAACTGCTGTTTAAAGAAGGGAAGCTGGGCCCAGAGGTGAAAAAACATCTCTGGTGAAACTGGGCTTGGATTTGGGTGGGTCATAACACAAGAAGCAGCAAGTGGGAGATCACACTCTCTCCTCCCCAGCTCTGGGCAAGTTCCTCACCTTTAGCGCGCTTCATGTACCACAGCCAAAGCCAAAGGTGACTTCACATAAATACCTGTGGTCACCCCAGGTTATTAAACTGCCAGAAGCAGCTTTTATTAAAAACAAACGCACAGAAAAACACCTCTGTGGTCAGGGATAGCGTATGCTTTCAGAAGGAAAAGGTAAGGTACTCCCAATTCTTGCTACGATCTGGGCCGAGCTGGGAACCACTCCAACGTCTCCACGTGCCCGTTTCGAACAGGCAGCTGAGCACTGCCCATCCCCCTCTTCAGGAAAACGTGCAAATGAACATTGGGAGCCTGTTTCGATTTTCAGCCCCGGTGTGGTGTGGAAGAGATGGAGAGCACACCTCCTCTTCAAGGGCCACCCGATGCAAGGACGCAGAGCTGCCCTCACGCAGCCCTGATGCCACCAGGGAACAGGCTGGAGGACAGGTGTCACCCTTAGGGCACAGGATGCTCCCCCAACACGAAGCCCTTGGCCATTTTGGTGCTCCAGGGGAAACGGCGAAGGGGACTGAACATGGAGAGAGAGAGAGAGAAATCTTGAATGCTGCAAGAAGCAGCCCAACTCATCATGCGGGGGTTGCCATGGCAACCCACCCAGTTCATGCTTCACAGGGGGAGGGAGGGGGAAAAAAAAAATAATAAATGAAAAAAGGCTGGCACTTTTGCACAGGCACAACAAGATGAGGAGCTAAGAATAATGTCAGCACCCTGCCCCCATTAATGCCTCACTCCTGTGGTCCCTGAGCCGGGCTACGGGAGGGGGCACAGAGAACCTGCAGGCCCTGGCCCTCCCTGTGACAGCCACCTCAGCAGCTTCCTCTGCCATCCGCAATCACATCACCTCGCTTCAGTGCAAACGACCTCTTTATCGTGCAGCTCAACGTCAGCGAAGCTTGTTCCTCACACAGCCCCTCCTGACTGTCAGGAGCCAACAACTCCAACACCACCACCACCAACAACCACCCCAACCTCAAGGCCACCAGAGCTGTGCAACAACCAAGTAACGGCGGTGCAAGCCCCCAGAGCACGAGAAAGCCCTTTACGCTTGCTCACTGCTGCTCCTCCAGAGCAGCCTCCAGCCAGTACGAAACCAGTAAGGGATTGCAGAGAAGTCATACAGCATGATGTACACTCATTTCAACATGTTCAATTTAATACATGTAGGCATCCTGCCCACGCACTTTAAAAACCACCCTACTAGCAAGGGAGGACTTCTCTAGTTGCCTTTACAGGGTGCCTGAAGGGTTATAAAAGCTCATTCAGTTTTCTCCTTTCCACACTCGAATTTTCAAATGCATTCTCCTGTACCTGCCAACACCTGGAGCCCCGCTGTACACCCTACGCTACAGACAGCTCCAGCTCTGCTCCTCACACATCCTTCCAGCTGATGTGCAGTTCCCAGCACTAGGGAACTAGGTTCCCAGTGTTTAGCTGTGCCCAGCCCCAGCTGTACGCCCTTCTCACCCCCCAATATTCACCCCCCTGTGACTGCTGAAAGCCCTGATGAGCTCTGTTTTCTGTCACACACTGTGCTGCAGGAAATCCTTCCAACATACACAGATTGTGCGTGCGCTTGATTTACTACTGCTAGTAGCGAGTCCTTGGATTAGCTTCCTTCATGCCTGTGGAAGAGGCCGAATTTCCAAGGCCTCTCTTCTGGATGGGCAATATTCTGACCCTTGAATGTGGGCTGCTCTCCTGTTCTGCCTTCCCTGAGGATCCACAAGGCATAGTCCCTTTCCTATCTTTCATCTCCCAGAGACAACACAGGCTGTTCAACATCCCTGTATTTATCCTTGGCTCTGGGAATTGCTTTCCTTCCAGGGCTAACAAGGAGAAGGACTGGATACTGGAGAGTCCCCTCTGTGAACAAGAAGGAACTGCCCCACAAGCAGGCTGCCTGAGCCGCTTGTGAGCCTTTAATGCCTTTCCTAGGCCAGGGAAATGCTTCCTCAGACGCACAACGGTCTTGCGTAAGCCAGAGCCCGCGCTTGCACAGAGGCCTGGCAAGGTCTGGGGACTGGGATCCCTTTGAGCAGCAGGGTTAAAAACCTGGGTTAAAAATTCTCCCCTCTGTGTCCAAGAAAGGCACCGAGCCACATTCCTGCTGCATGTTGCTAACGCCGTGTGATTGGCAACTAAATAAATACATTTTTCCCAGGCCTTTAATACAGGCCTCATTTAGAGGAGTGTTACATCCTGGAAATTCTAAGCCCTGGTGTTGGTCCAGGTACTTTTGGGGTATTGTTTTCTGAGAGTCGAAGCCAACAAAATCACACAGTGCCCAGGCACGTAGGGCCAGCCTTTGTGTGCTGTAACTGCAAGCGCTGCTTTTACCAACCTGGAGTCTAACCAGGTGGCACTTCCACACATAACGCTTTTAGGCTTCTCCTCAGCTCATTCACTTTTAGCAGAGGATGAAAATCCATTAGCGGGTGAGAACATCACAGATATTCATTCACATTTGCTCATTTAATTTCTGAATTCTTACTGCTAGTGAAGTGCACCAATGCGTCAATTATTTTTGCGCCGCACCATGATTGCATTTCTGTAAAGAAAAGCTGGTTCAGCAAAAGTGTTACTGTTTTACCTTGGCTGGACTGAAGGGCCCCCCTGCTGCTCTCATCCTCCAACAGAGAACAAGGCTGAACCTCCTCCCAGCTGTCAGTCAACGTTCTTGCACAATCAAGTCTCCCATTGGCAAAAGAGAAACGTTTTTGGTCTTCTGCTGCGTTCTACACCTTGTGTCTGTGGGTGTCCAACTTCCTGCTCCCAGTAGCACAATTGTCATCGCCTCCCATCTGAAATGACAAGCACGTATGAAATACACTAGATATCACAACGAGAGAAAGGACAAACAGTTTTTCCAGCTTCAGCATGACAGAATCGAAAAGCCCTTTGTGTTGTGGCTGTAAGGACTGTCTCCCTGGTCAAATGCAAAGGTGCTGTGTAAAACAGCAGAAGTCACACAGAGCTTTGAATCTGTAAAATGTCACTTTTTCCTTCAAAACCACCATTTTTCAAAGGCAATTCCTTGCTAGTGCTTCGCTTTCTAAGCAGGCATCTTCTCCTGGCTGGGTATTCTACACTCCCCTTATTTTAGTAGTTGTTTTATTAACTCTGAACAACCAACCAACCAGAAAAAAAACACCACACAAACTTAGAGTAATTGTAAGTTTCCACCTGGAGGCCAAACACTGTACAGGAAAGGATTGATTTCAAAGAGAAATCCCAAGGGGAGGAAAGGGAGAAAGAGAACATGGATGTGTCTCTGCCTGTAGGTCGGTGTGTGCCGCGGGATCCCGGGAACACAGCGGTGCTGTGCCGGCAGATAGCGCTGTCCCCTCTGCATCGCCCCGGGTGAAGCCCAGCTCCTCCTTTGGGCAGAGATCCTAGAAACTGTGTCACTGTTCCTGTCTTCTCCCCCCTCTTTCTACCTGCATCCGCTCCTCAGCTGATGTTACCGCTGTTAATTATTCACCCCACACAGCTCTATCAAGACGTTTTACAAACACCGGACTAAGAGCTCGGCGTAGCCTTTCTGTCCCGTGATTTCATGACCATGAGCTCTTCAGTGACCCAGCTGGTGACTGATTAATTTCTCTGCAAAAAAACTCTCTTTAATTTATCTACAAACAGATGATGTGTCTGCATCGCTTACACCTCTTCCCCAGTTACTGTGAAACTCCACAGAAGTACATCCATTCTCTTAGAAGAAAGGGGGATGCAAACCTACATCACAATCACACAGTTAACTCAATCAGAGGCAGCGCTTAACCCTTCGTGTGCAAGTGCAAATACTCCACTCTCACCCCAAAGATCTCAAGTTCTTGATTTAGCAGAACCATAAAATCCCCGCAACGGAACAGCTCTGTCAAATTCTAAAAGCGTTTGGCCGTTGTCTTGATAAATTAGATCTCTGTGACACAACAGAGGCACGAGGGATGCAGAAATCACTCTCCAGACTGAACCCTGGAAGTCAGCACCAACTCTGCTCCGCTCCACAGCCTCGCCTTGCCTTGCCTTCCTCCTCTTCCTCCTCTTCCACACTGTTCCTGCTTCACCTCTTTGCCCTGTTCCCTCCCACAGTAACCCTGACTTTCTTTGCCACGCAGCTTGTGCCCTGCCAGCTCGGGTACCCTTATCTGAAAGCCTTACCTGCCCTTGTCCCCTCTCACCGCTGGGCACTTTGTTCCACGGTGCCTCTAAAGATGAGGTGGTTTACGCTGAGCAGAGAGGACACTACCCAAAAATAGACTATATTGCACGTAGTCACCACTTACAGTGAGTCACTGCTTTTTACAAGAAACTACAGACTATATAAAACAATGGCTTTGGCTATAATTAAAAATCCCAGTGCTCTGAGAGGACTGAATCTTTAACTGTTGATATCAGGTACAGATCTCACTGTGTTCCTGCCAGGTATCAGCCAGTTCTTCACGATAAATGAAATACTAAGTCAAAAAATGTCAGGTCCACCAGAGGCCCTTGAAAAGAGCGTAACAGAAGTGCTCTCAGCTCCACGGCCAGACAAAAGGACAGCAGCTACTTAAGTCATCTAATTGCTTGAAGGTCACAGAGGTTGCTTATTTCAAAGTCAGATGAAACTAGGTCATCAGCTCCAGTCTGTGTTTCGGCAAGGGCTACAAACTGATCTGCCAGCAAAGGGATAGAGGATGAATCAAGTTCAAGAGCGTTCTCGGTCCTAATAGTGAGGTGCCATCATGACCTGCCCACCCTCAATGCTTAACAAACCCAAACCCAACTTTTTGGATGGTACTTACTTTGGAAAAGGAAAGAATTTCCTTCCAGCTCTGGAGACGGGGCTGTCCAACTCGGGAACAAGGGACACCGCTGACACAGGCTCCCCCAAAGAACGTCGGCACGATACTTCCAGAAGGCCGTTATTATGAGTGCCGTGTCCTATTAAGAAAACAACAAGAACAGGTTTTTGTTATTATCCACACTTGAGAGAGAAGCTTGCTGTTCTGAAGTGAATTAAGTTGTATCTGGGAACTTACGTAACATCTTCCCTATTGTTATGCATGCATTTGAATAATGAAAACAGGAAACCACACAGACTATAATCTCTTTTTCTTTCCTATTTGTACAGATTCAGCATTGCAGGATCCTTGTCCAGGTACAATCATCCAGTGTAACAAGTGATTTTTTCTCAGGGAAGTTGTGGCTGCCCCATCCATGGAGGGGTTCAAGGCCAGGCTGGACGGGGCTTGGAGCAACCTGGGCTGGTGGGAGGTGTCCCTGCCCAGGGCAGGGGGGTTGGAACGTGATGATTTTAAAGTCCCTTCCAACTCTAAACATTCTATGATTTTTGTGAAGGTGATATGCTCATCATACTGTACACTATATGAAAGAACACTATTGAATGTATATTCCACTTAAGGAGACACCTATATATCCCTTTTTGTAAGGTGGAAGCCATCCACAGGGTCACAAATGCCCAGCAGGAAGGAGGTGAAAGGCCACTTGTGTGACCCACTAAGCGTGGGATGGTCATTTCCATTCCAATGGCACTACACGTGGCCACCAGCCCCTAACAGTACGTGAGTTACTGAGTTCTGATCCTTCACGCACTCAGGATGCTCACAGAGCATCTACAGCACCTACTTAATACTTTTGTTATGCAATGTAAACAGCCCTTGATTAAGAACACTTCTGGATGAAGAACATTCAGTTTTCATTCCAACACCCCAAGACGTTGTCTCTGAGCTTTTCTGTAGAGGATCAGATCGCTGGGAGGGAAACAGAGGTCGCCCTGAACCCTCACAGGTGGTGATGGGGTGTCCCCTTTTTGACAAAAGTGCCTTCAAACAAAGCCTTTGGGGGAGAGACAAAATTAATGTTTTCTATAAAATACATAAGCTGTATGTATCTTAAAAACCAAGCTGTGCATTATAAAACACAGCCCTGACAGATGTTCTCAGTCAGCTTCACTTCCAGATACTCCATTTGCCTGGCAAGGACTCTCATCTCCTGCACGTAAGAGTTCTCCAGGGGCAGCCACGGTGCAAGGTTTGACACTAATTTTTCCTCCTCCTCCATCCATCCCAATGTAAACCATACAAGGAATGACTCTTCCTAACAAAGGAGCTGTTTGTTCTATAAATAGTCTTTTTCTCCCAATACCACATACATTATTACCTTTTCCCAGCATCTAAAGACCAACAATACACTAGTAAGTATCAACATTGGTTGTTTCTCTAAGAAATAAAGAAGTGAAGCCCATCAGTGTGAAGCTACTTCTGAGGCAGAAATAAAATTTCACACATCCTCAACAAAAGCTGGAAGCTCATTTCCATTTAGAAAGAAATGCTGGAGTGCTCCCAAGCTGTGATAGAGCATTGAGCGTGATTTGCTTTTCCCAGCGACTGTGGGGTCCGTAAATGAATATGGAAGATGACACAGACAAGTAGGGTCCATTCTGCCCCTATTTCTGATTTCAGAGGGTACTGAATACATACACATCCATAAAATCTTTTAACATCTGAACCCACAAGGTGTCAAATCCTCCCCTCCCATGAGGAAGAGTGGAAACAGAGGTAGATCGAGGTGAAGGGATTTTGCTCAAGGCCGAAGATTAAATCTGGGGTTGAGCTGAGGGCTCTCACCTTCCTGTTTCCTGTTTTAATGACCAGGTTACGGAGCCTCCACCCCATCAGTGACCCCCATACCTTCATTGCTGTCCCATGATCACACACAGCCTGGTTTAGCAATACATCAAGTCTAGTTCCTTCCCTTACCACCTTGCTCAGCAGAACCGTCTCGCCTCATTTCCCTTTCTAGGCAAAGCTTTGCAGTCCCTTCTTCTCCCCATCTTGTACCACCTGCTTGGAACACAGGGCTGCCAGCCAGGAATTTAAAGTACTGAAAACCTTTGCCTTTCTCTGCTGGTGACTGCAGCATCCTCCTAAACCCACAAAAGGCGGGTAGAGAGGAGGGCAGTGCCCAAGAGCACTCTCCTTAGACACTCGAGGTTAGTGACATCGACGTGCTCACTCGCAAGAGACAAGAGGTGACTGCAGGGTGGGGGAACAACGCCATAACCAGCTGGTAAATCTAGACTGCACCAAACCTTTCCATCTTAACTTCACAGAGTCCCTGACTGACTGAAATCCATTTAAAAGAAAAAAAAAAATATCACTTTTCCTCTTGGTGATATCTCAGAATAAAATGTTTCTTGTTCTTTTCCTCCTCTTCCCACACTTTTTTTTTTCCTTTTTGAGGCATTAAGTAATTTGCAGGTAACGATTTGCCATTTATTAAATATGCAAATGGCTGCAGTCATCTGTAAGCTGACTCTGCATGCTGTTAATTTAACGTTTTCCAGCGCAAACAGTCATCAGCCAGCTTGACAGACATTCCATGCCTCATGAAACGGAGCGACACGGAACACAACCTGGGAACCCACAGCACCCTTTCCAGACGCGGGCTTGGATTGATAAGGAAGATCTAACACAGGCAGGAGCGTTTCCAGCAGCGTATGGATTTGCTGGGTGTTATTTCAGTCTCAAAGCCAAAACGCTGGCTTGGAAGGTTCAAGCCTTCCCATTAGAACTGAAAAATACAACAGAAGTGCCCTGCTGTGAGAAGGAGCTATTTCCCTGACTTGTTCTACTTTTGATTGGAGTATTGGCTTTGTCACCAAAGGGATCTGCTTATGCCAGTGGTGGCAGCATTTTCCAGACACGTGGAAATACTATCACAGAAAATAAGAGATTAACCTTCCAAGAGCCCCCACAAACAGCTCTCAGGCAGCAACCTTCTCTGACCCAGTCTACTCCAGCAGAGCAAAAGAAAGTACTAATTGCCATTTACTGGAGCAGGCAGAAAAGCTCATCAAATGCACGTTAAGAATGTCAGCTGCTCTTTTCTTATTTCAGCCAGTTTAGAACTATTTTAAAAAACACTTAGTCAAACAATATGATAAAAATTTATGCTGATGCACCCCGTGTAATTACCAAGAATCTGAAAAACATCAGGCACTTTTGATTCCACCAGCTCCTATTCCATGGGGTGTCTCTACATTCCTGAAAGATCTCCCTGAACACCAAACTGCAAACCCTTTCCAGTTCAAAATGTAATAAAAGATACGTATGTGCTGAACTGCATCCAAGTGCTGAGCAGCAGCTGAGAGAAAACTTCAGAGAGAAAAATGAGAGGAGAGCACGAGCCGTCGGGAAGGCAGGCCGTAGGGGACGACCGATCATGAAAAGCGGCTGGATGCATTAAATAGCAGCCCCCAATACTCACCTCGGCAACAAGAAAGGAATCTTGGGAAAGGAGATGTTTTGCCGCCCGTGTCCTGCTCTAATGAGGCCAACCCAGCCTTGGTTTCGACTGGAATTTCCTACTGCAACCAGAACAAAGCTTTTCCCAGCCCTTGCCTGAAGCGGTCTGGAGAGCAGTTCACGTGTGGCAGAGCTCCTCGGGTTTTTTTGGTGCAGTTCTCTGAAGTGGGAAGGAAGCAGCATTCCCACAATCCTTACTCCCATTTCCAGCTGGTGGCTCCTGAGCATTTGATCACCCACCATCCTCATGTGCCTTGGAGTACTTGCTACAAAGAGGCCGGTGAGTACGAGCTGGCAAACAACACTGAAATAGGGCGCGCAGCCGAGATGGTAGAGGCGGCAGAAAACTCACTGTCAGTTAGGACTTCAGAAGCTACTTATGCTCTGCTTCAGCACAAATGTTTAACCCTTTCATACCTTCAGTTCTTCAGGGAAATTAATAATTTGCCTTTTCATCCAAAAGGCATCCCCATGTGCCCCCCCCAACTCCATCGTTTGATTCCCTTTTCCCCCAAAGTTCTTCCCAGCCACTCAACCTCCCCGTTCCCCAAAGCAGTGCTCTCTCCCCCTGCTCCCAGGCAGGTTTTGCCCATCTCCTGAATTTCCAACTACCCTCTTTACCCTTGGGGTGTAACAAGCTGCTCAACCCACCATTTTGGTCAGGTCTAAACACGCTGTTCCAGAATCAAGAGACAAATTACTTGTACGGGAACTACACATGTAGGTATGACAAGATTGATGGCACTGAGACACCAGAGCACATGCCCGTTGGATCACAGGAGATTTCTCTCAGGCAGCAGAGCACTCCTAGGGAAGCAAACACCTCAGAAGTGGGATGGGTTTCTGGGAGGAAGGGAGACGAGATACTGAGGAGGACATGTCAAAGAATCAGGCAGGGAGTTTGAAAATTATGAGGTAGCATGATGGCTTGGGACGTGCTCCGAGGCAGCGTCCTGACATGCCCCGTGTGACAGACACCTCTGCTGGAATCGGTGCCCACACCTCACCTCACCTCATCTCACACTTCTCAGGAAACAAGTCTCAGAAAAAATACAGTGCACATTTTAAGCAACAGGGTACTGGATGAAGACCCTTGGCTGCCATGGCCTGGAGCACAGTCTGAACCTCAGTGCAGGAGCTGAAGTCCTGGCAAGCCTCGGGGATGGAATTATGCCATTTACTCTTCCAGACACGCACTGATGAGGAGGCCAAGTTTTGCTGTTTATCAGCTTATAATGCAAGGACAGAAAGTAGGTCAGCAAGCATGGTATCTCTAAAAGGAAGAAAACTATCTTCCAGTCCTTTCTTGCAGGGCAGTTTTGATTGATGCACGTAGGCATGAACAGAGCTGATTTTTAGAATAAAAAACCAGAGAAACTGCTTGAGCCTGAGGACGCCCCCAGACTAAGCCACGCAGCAAAGCAAGGTGTTCAGTGCTCAGGGGAGAAGAGAAACGTGTCCACACCTAACTTCTTGGGGGCCTCGGGCATCTCTGGGGTGCTGCAACTACATCAAAAATCAACCCCATTGTACAGCAAAGCACTGATTGTAACATCAGATTTAGCACAGCACACACAGCTTTAAGCTATTCTTCCTGAGTGTCCTCAATAACAAACCCAAACAAATTAAGGAATGAGTAATGAAAAGGTAGGAGGTGGCAAGGCTTGTTTTGGTTCAGGAAAGGATTCCCATCCCTTGCTTGGAATCTAAATTAGATTCAATTTAGATTACAGAGAGGCAAGGCCAAATTCCCTTGTTGAATGAGTTGCTGCGATAGATCCCTTTTGTTTTGCAGCTGGTCTTCAATAAATGTATTTTTCATTTCCTGCTTCTCCTTTTGTTTCTGATCTTGTCAGCTTCATGCCATGCCCTCTCCTGCTCCTCTGGGTCAGGATATGCCTTTATTATCTCTCGGGGTAAGGAAGGAACTCATTTGTTGTCTTTTAGAGAGACAGAATGTCTTCTTGGCCTGATAAGTGGATTATCTCCATAAACATGTTTTCTAATGCAGCAACACCCCACAGTCTCGTAAAACCTAAGGTTTAGTGATAGCTTTTTATCAGAGTTAGGTTGATGGTTGGACTAGATGATCTTAAAGGGCCCTTCCAACCTAGGCAATTCTACGATTCCATGAATTAATCACAACTGATGATGTGACATCTGAAAGTGAAAGCTCCCTCTCCTGCCAGTATTACAGCCAGTTTGGGTTTTTTTTTTTTTTTTGGTTTTTTTTTTGCTAAAAGAAAAATATAGGAAAAAAGCATGTAATATAAGAAAATCCATATTCCTGCTCACCATGCCTATGGAAGGATCTCAGCTTGAGGTATCAGTGGTATCTGCTAAGGTGTTCAGTCCCTGCTATTTCCCTCTCAGCAGAAATCAAGAATGAGTAGCAACTTAAAATACACAGTTCCTCCCTGGACTTGAAACTCTTTTGCCTCTGATTCATCTCCATGAGGAAAACAAACCTTATGTAAATCACATTGATCCAGAACCGTGTACCTGATAGACCTTGAGGTGCCACCTGCTTCAGTGGAAGTGGGATTGGTTCACTTCATGCTTTTCAAGTACTGATTTACAACTTGTTCTTCCTGTTGTTATAACAGGTTTCATAGAGCCCACGGAGAAAGACAAGACCTTAAGGGGCAATTCAGAGCAACAGGGCAAATCTCTGCTCAGAGGGAAAGCCTGCAGCAGATCCTCATTTTAATTCCACAATCAAAGGTAGCTGAGATGATTTTCAGGGAGAGAGCAATAGCAAGGAACTTATCTGGAAATAACAGATCTTTTTCGTGTGCTTCTAGTCTCCCCTTATGGATCAAAATTAAACTGCTTTATTTCACCAGTCCAGCTTCCTTTGCAACTGGTCTGATTTTTGCCTCTTCCTTAGAGAACCCAATTTCACAACGAGCAGCTGCGAAAACACTAAGCTTTCACTTTTAATGCTTAGGTTTTGCTTAGACAGGCTACCTTTGCCAGAATCAGTCCATTAATCATTCTGGTGAGAAGGAAAACACAGAACTGCTTCTCAGACTACAAGGCAATTCCCTCAGGACCGGTAATTTATTAAGACTGATTTTCTTTATGATGCTATTTTCCCTTTCTGACCTTTGGCGGCCTCCGTTTCGTTATTGTATTTTAGACTTTGGTTCCTACTAGCATAAGCATGTCATTTCTGATGCTTGGGTCCACACACATTCACTTTGTGATAAAATGATACTCATTTTGTAAGGTCACTTCAGCAGCTGAATACCCTGTTTTAGGATGATAATGCAAGAGGAGCAGTATTGGAGCTGCTCTCTTGAATGGACGCTCAGAAGGTTCTGGAATTACTAATTTTAAAATACCTTATGCTGAAGAGTAATCTCTTCCTAAACGATGCAGTAGCCTTAACTTCTACATGCTCTGAATACAAAGCCTCACTTTGCCAAGTAGTGTAAATTTTCAGGGTTCCGAAACAGCTGAGAAGAAAGTAGTGTGATGTGCATGTGAAATGTCAGAGCATCCAACTTCGCTTCCAAGGAGGAAAACACTAACTCATGCATTTTTTACAGTTTCCATAGGAGAGAGGAAGGAAACACATTTTGGAACTTTTCTAGTTACGCTGAAGGCGTTACCTGCTAATTGAGTGCTGCCTGCCCAAACTGATCTACAATTTAAACAACTGCAGGAGAAGACAAGGACAACATTTACTGCTGCTAGAAATCACACGGCCAGTGTGCAATAAAGCCCCGAGCCCGTAACTAAGCTGTGCACATCCCCAAATTTAAATTCCCATCACCCCCAAGAAAGAGGAAAACTTCTCAAGTGAACGTTCTGGTGCTAAGGACTGTAAATCTCATCACACAACAGCTCATGTGAATTAAACCAGAAAGCGCGGCCGTTTCCATGGCTTTTAGGGCACCTCGTGGAATCAAGCTCCTCAAGTGCCGCACGTTCCTCTACTGACACTTTTCTGTGCTCAAATGGTTTCACGGCCCATCGACACTTTTGAAGAGCAATAAGCCCATCTACTCAGAACCAAACTGTAAAAAAGGTATTTGATTCAATCTTTTCTTAGCTGAGAGGGCAGGCTGTATGGGCAGGCTGGACGCCAATCCATTTATCATTTGCATTTAAGCAATGCCTTCGTATTTGCAAAGAGCTATGCAAATACCAATTACTGCCATGATGCAGCAGAGCTTATTAACAAAAGCCCAGTGCTGATGTGATTATGCTCCTTCCAGCACTAAAGCCAGCTCATTTGCCAGCAGTTCAGCGGTCTCTGCCCTGCCTGCCCCCGCTTTGCAGGGTGCAGTTATGCCATGAGACCCCCATCTCCCCCTCACAGGCCTGAAAAGAGCCAGGAATAAGAGTAACACAGCACATCAAAACTGATTTCCACAGCAGGAAGCTCGAGTTCAACACTCGCACACCCTCAATCCTCGTGCTGCCAGGAGAGCTCTGCGGAGGAGCTACACGGCGGCAAGGAAGGAGTAAGGAAGCTCATGTCCCAGTTATCCCCTGCTTTGCCCATCTTTTCACAGGGTTCCCAAGAGCATGAGAGCACGCTGCACGTCACAGTTCTCTGCATCATTAAATTCAGAGCATCTTCTACAGCCACGTTCACTTTTGATTGCTCTCTCCCACTTCTGGCCAAAGACAAGAACCACACGGCATTTTTCTCAGGAGAGGAACAACCTCCTGCATCCCAGGAACCACTTGGGTCAGATCCACTACCAAAAGGACTCAAATTTTTTTCCCCTCTTGTCCAAAGCACAGCTTTTTCTGGACAAAGCTCGTTTGCTTACACAAACATTGTGCTTGCCTGCACGGAACTCACGACAGACCTCACCCACCACCCCCTTATTCATCAGAAAGCTCTACATGCTGATTTGAACATACCCACGGATTGGGTGACATTGGGAGCCTTTCATTCATAATTAGCTTTTTTCACACATCATCTCATCCCAGACACAATCCAAATAATTGACTCTTGAAGCAAAACTTGATGGCACTTGCAAAATCCTCTTGTGGTAAAAATCAGCGTTAAGAGCAAATATTTCTCCATGGCAAATCAGTGTGACTGACTGAAGCTCAATGCGCTAAAAGGGAGCCCAAGGACTGTGCATGCTCACATCTGTGACTAGCTCAGACACATCCGTAGACAAAAACCAAATCCAAACAGAGCAAGCTTGGGAAATGCTTGTTTTAATATTTAAACCATGTCACCTGGACTCATCTATATGCATTTATTCCTAAGGACAGGATTCACTGCCCCTAAAAGCGAGGTATTTCAGCTCACATATTCTTCCTTTATTCAGAAGAGAACAGCATTCCTCTACAAGGTATTTATTATCTCATATATACCTAACAGGAACCGGACAAATCCCTGTCTGGAGGTGCTTCTTTCTTTCTTTTGGCTATAAAGAAAACCTGAGTGACTAGTGTAGCCTCAGAGTTAAATTAGATGAGCTGCATCCCATCCCGGGCAATTCTGCACTAGGCAAAATCTTGTTATGTTTTGCAGCTACCGAGAAATTACACGGGGAAGGGACATGCACAAATCAAGCAAACAGAAAACCCGGCTCTCATCCAGCTGGGGACCACCAGCCGTGAATGCCCTGATGTCCCCAGCAAACAGCAGTCCTCCCTGCACCACCCAATAAAGCTGTGAGTCCACCCTGTTCCATCAGCTCTCGAGGCGGCAGTGAGGACACAGGCCAGGCAGAAAAACCACTTACCAGGGGGCTAAGACACCCTGTTGTCAAGTTGTCACCACACTCAACTGAGCCCCCAGATTTACTGGTTGATCTTGCAACAAGTCATTGCCTCTCCGTGACTCAGTTTCTCCATCTGGGAAATCAGAGATGATGCTCCTGACCTCCTTTGCCAATTATTATTACATCTGCTGAGGAAAAAAACCAACCATCACACAGAGGTGTTGCTACTCACTCAAACTAGGGGACATTTTACAAACGCCTTTAAGTATGAGGCTAAAAAGGCCCAGTTCTGCCACCTTCCCCAAGAGGAGCAGAGTAAAAACAGATACCACAGACACAGGACTTAGAAAAGGAGAAGAGCTACAGGGAAAAATCTGAACATTTTCTGTTTAAGATAGTGTTTTGTAACTGTTAAATACAAATGCTTCACTGTAACAAGACGATGAAATGCTTAAATATCTCTTACATCTAACAGATCTTTGCACAGAATAGCTTTTCAAAACAGTAACTGTATCATCCTGAGCCATTCCCAAAGTCACACAGACTGTGAGAACTGGTGATTTCATTGCTGGTCAGCCCCGACCCTCTAACCTTCCTTATTTCTTCATTAACTGACTTTATTCTAATTTGCACTGAACGAGCTGTGGGACTGGTTCTCGGCAGCAGCCACACAGTATCCAGTGTAAATCCAAGTCAAGGGCATTTTCCCAAGAGGGAAGCAGGTCAAAGGTGAGGCTGGATTTTCCTACAGCATTATCTGCCCCCAGCCCGAAGGCGCGGGGTGGAACCCTGCCCACGTAGAGGGACACGCTCAGCGTTGGTGTACAGGGAGGTGACAGCAACGTGCCAGCCCCGTGGAAGCTCTGAAGAGAGAGCAAAGGCTCCTTCCTCTCTTTATGGTCATTGCTCCCTTCAAGGCCACCACTCCACACCTACGGACCCACAGCACCTAAAACTCCCTTTTTCTGGATGGAGCTAAGTGGCAGGAGAGTTTTTTCATCATGATTTTCTCCCACCAAGGCAGAAGCACAAGTAACTCGGGTTAGCAGTGCACAATCACCATAGCTGGCCTTTTACAAACTGGAGAGAACAGGGACTGGGAATTTCTTATGCTCATCATGTAAAAGCCCTACGTCGTGGCACCGGCACTTTCCCTGCTTCTGTATTTGACCTTTCTGATTGCTCTTCTCCCACCTGTGACATCTCAGACTGCCCGTGTGAGTCTGAAGTGACACACCAGGTGACAAACACCAAGTATGGTGTGGGACCAAAGCAGAGGCACCCGTGCTGAGGGCATGGGAGACTTGGCCAAACCCCTTCACGTGGCTTTGACAAATATGAAACAAGTTTTTCTTGACCCTAAGTATTTTCTGTTCAAGGTCAAGTGCAAGGTCTGTGCAGGTAAGATTTCACACTGCTCTGGGCTGTGCACAAACCCATGTGATTTGTCAAATTCCACAGGTAAAATGCTGTTTGCAACTTCATATCACAGCTCAAACATCCCAGTTGTGTAACAACTTGAACTATTTCAAGACCATTTTCTCTCACCCCAGAAGCCTTCTCTGAATTTTACTCGGGGACACAAATGTGACCGTTAATGCTGGGGGACAGAGTTTCACAAGGAAACACAGATGAAAAATGCAATACATACAGAGTCCCTGAAACACTTCAAAAGGTATGATGACTTGAGTAGAGAATGCTCTCCCTCCCTCTCTCCCCACCTTTTAAAGCAGCCAACAGCACTCCACTCCAATGGTATTGCATCTAAGTGGAAACAACAACAACAAAACAAAACAAAAAAA
>VXBJ01000261.1:541245-642682 GCA_013400055.1 Nycticryphes semicollaris
AAAAAAAAAAAAAAAAAAGGAAAAAGGAAAAGGGGTCATTGCATTCTCCATTGAATGCTTCAACAGATGCCTACCACCTTGCCTGCTCTGGCAGCAGCTCTTAAAAATCCACCCACTTTCCGCAAATGCAAAAATTCGAAGGCAAAATGCAAAAATAGTTTAAACCCAGTCATTTTTAAACATGGTTTACTCTTCTCTTCCACTGAGCCACCGAAGCCTGTACTTTTCAATATCCTTTTCAACTATTGGCCATTCAAACTTTGCTTCCTGCCTGCAAATCTGCTCCCTCTGTTCGAGACGGGAATACCAAGCAGAGAGGTCAATCTCTATCAGAGCAGTGGTCTCTGGCTGTCAGCTCTTGTGAACCATGAGCCATCACTTTGTCAGTCTCAGCCTCCGGCTTTGCAAGCTGTGACTAAAGATCCTGACTTGCTCTGCTACCAGCTGTTGCAAGCTGTGAGCCAGCATCTTGGCATTCTCAGCCGAAAGACTCACCACTTGGGTGCTCACAAACTGTCATTTTCAGTGAGCAGAACTCCCGGGTGACACAGAAGCCAGGAGAGGACATGGCAGGGTGAACAAAAAGGGTCATCCGTTTGAACGACCCACATTCAACCAACTGATTCAGTTTGAAACACTTTCCAGTAGAGGTCACCCAGACAGTAAACATCTGGCTGTGCCACCTCCGTCATCTCCCAATGAGAATTATTTTGCTAGTCAACATCTAGTCCCGTTGATTGCTCATGCAGTCCCATTAGTGCCATGACCCTGTTTTTCATCATTTCATCATGTTTTTCATCATGAAATGTTGGAAATGTCACCACTTTTAAAGAAGAAAGTTATACCGTGTTTCCACACCAACATCCAGTCCCCGGCCTGTACCTTTGCCCAGCCCCAAGAAGTTGCAGAGAAGATGATTGATTTTCCTTACTGTTGTTCTACCCCATTCGATATGGATTCAGTCATAGTCATAGCACTAGGAATCAGGAAGATAAATCACCAAGAAATATGAAAAGTCCAAGGTACTATGTTTCACTTCTGTTTTCTTCCTCAGAAACCGCAAACGTAAACAGAAGATTGCTTCTAAGTAATATCCCCCCTGCCCTTTTCATGAGAAATGTGCAGGGTTTATTTCTTATCTTTTTGAACTTTCTCTGGACAGAAAGCAGACAGCTCATCAGTTGACAGCGTGTCCTGAGAGACACACCTCAGGAGCTCATTATTTCAAGTAACCCAGGATGACTTTAGATATATTAGAGGAAGTCATGGCTTCTTGATGACCCACGTGCAAGCGTTCTGAAAGAGCACTTCTCCACAGCAGAAAGTGAGAGAACACAAATGACCTTATTGTTGTAGAAATATAAGTAAAAACTCTGTGAAGAAGGACTAGAGATGAAAAGAGACACTTCCCCCACACCTAACCAGCTCTTCTTCAGGTGATGTGAAGAATAAATGATAAATTGAAATGCTATATTTCATCCATGTTCTCTCTTTATGGATATACAAAACTCCCCTCAGCAGTACGTTAACTTCCAAAGGGTCAGGACAGGCCAAATCCTTTCTGTAAAATCACCAGAAAGCTTTCTCCTGCAAGAGATTACAGCTGTGGTGACTGTGCCAAGTCCCTGGGGACATCAAGTCAGCGTGGTGCTTCTAGTGAGGCACACTACAGTTCACCTTTTAAAATGGCATCTTAAAATTTAGGAAATAAGCCCACCCTTTCCTCATCATTTCCTACTCATCTTTGGTGAACAAGAAAGGAAAGTCAGAGAAGCAGCACAGAAATACAGTTTTGCATGAGCTCGGTACAGTACTAGGTAAATCAGAGTGTGTGATTCCCCCATCATGGGAAGGTGAACGCTGGAGGCACTCAGACAAGAAGTGGTTTACAACCAGTGCCTAAATTACCAGTGTCCAAATACCCCCTGAACTTCCCACCCGGTGGGTGGACCCAGAACACTCTCAGCCCCTTCTCTTTGCCTTCACTAACAGGGTGCTGGTATTGGAGATCGCTGCCTGCACCGCCTTGTTTCAAAGGCTCCTTCAAGGACAAGGAAACCATACAGCTCACACACAGCACGTGCCTGGCCCATCTGCAGGTTATATCCCACCTTCCAGAAAGAATTTCTGCAGCACAAAACTACCAGTTGAAGTTCAGGTTTTGATTTCCACTCGGCCTCAAAGGAAAACAAAACGAAGCAGAACATTTCTCTCTCACTGGAGATAGGCCCGTGCTGGGACACCGAGACAGACACACGCTCTCGTCTCTGAAATCTTATTTTTGCTGGAAGGAGCAAGGGAAGTGCTAGGCAGAGAGGCTGCTCTGCTCCCTCTGCTGGCTCTGCCCGAGGAAAGGCAGCAAGCCTGCACCACGCCTTGGAAAAGCAAATTTAAGTATAGATCTACCACCCACTCCTGCGTCCTTCAGGTACTTCCAAAGCTCCACACTGCCATTTCTGTTAACGCAAAATCTTCACACAGGGTAAGGGCCATGCAAATAACACAGCAAAGTTCAACAGGCAACTCACAGGCAAAGGCATTCCATTCTCCTTATGCCAAAAGCCCTTATTTTATACTTTTACTTCACAACCCGAGTGAATTTGAGAGCACAGCTATCAGCAACCTGCAGTCTTCAGGCGCTACACGTTACACTTAACTTTGTGTTAAGTAACAGCAAAGCATCCTCCTGGTTGTCTTTCTATAGAACTTCCCTGCAGACACAGGAGCTCGGAATGGGGTCAAAATACATCTGAGTTCTGGTGGTGAAGAAGTGCAAGAAACATCGTGATTCAGAAGGGACACGTTATTTTTCTGGACCACTGTTTAGAAATCAGAGCAATATTCATTTTACCTTCTCAACACAGGGGTGAGCTATGAACGTTGAGACACGCTGGAAACACACGTGATGATTACAGCTCTCTGGCACAGCCTCAGCTATATTCCTCTCTACACATGCCACGTCTTGCCAAACCAAGGCACAAGTGCTTCACTGGCAGCATTTGGTTGTGTGCAAGCCCTCGTCCAGAACCGCAGCCTGGGTTCTCATGAGGCTTCCACTTCTGCAGCCACAAGATCAGTGGCCAGTGATGGCTGTTAACAGGATAATTCCTGCCAGAAGCGGGATCTTACACTGTTGGACCACGGTATGTTGGTTCACGGGGAACAAGAGATTTGGCTTTTTACAGTGTTTCTCATCTTTACTTCTTAACTAACAGGAAAACAATCCCTTCACAGATCATTTGTCAGCAGCAAACCCGGCTCAATACTTTGTAAATATTCAGCTATGGTACTGTCTATAGGGCTTTCCAAGTTCAATTAATTTGCTACAAAACATACCCTTAAAAAAACCAGATGTGCCAGTATAAATACTGCATGTAGACCAGTGTCTATGGGGTATTTTCTAGTTTACATTTCTAACATTTGTCCGTGGGCAAAAGCAATCATGATTTAGGGAAGACAAATGCAAAAACTGCCCAAATGACCCAGATAACATCCTTAATTCACAAACCATTACTAAAAAGTACAGGGGTGTTGTTTTTACAAATCAGTGAGCAGCCGAATATCACAACACACGTTTCTGTTTTCCGTGCCCCAGCTATTCCTTGCCACTAGATGAGAAACCTCAGTTCCCAGTTAAAAAGTGTAAATGGACAGGATCATGTATGCTCACCCTTTTTTCACATTTTCCAGACCACTGTCTTCTCCAACATCTGATGGACGATGCAACTGCATTCCTGGAAGGCACTTCCCTACTTCCAAGTCCATGTTTCCTTTCACATATCCCCCTCCCCTGGAGTCTAGTCTGATGGCAGATACACTCACTCTACCTCTTCATCATCGTGCTCCAGTATCTTTTCCAGCAACAGAGAGGACAATCTCAGTAAAGAGTAACACATGGCACACAGGGCAGGTTCTCTGAACCAATATATTCAAGTCAACGTATTATTGCTCTTGCATATAGCACATAGTGTGAAATGTCAATACTTATCAACATATGAAAGGATTTATATTCAAGCCCCAGGACACAACCCGGTTCTCAACACACCAAACAGCAGAAAAGTGACAGTGAAACATTTGCAGAGACACTTCTGTACTTTGTATTAACATTCTAAGATTAAAGAACGCCGCAGAGAAAGACCAATGCACGTGAACCGAGAAGTGGGAATAGCTTTGCTTTTTAGTCTTAGTGCCATTTAAGGAGGGAGGATACTCCAGTCACCGGAAACCGGGCTGTGATTTGAACATGAATTTGTTCATGCTCCTGGTGAAGTAGTACAGGATGTTTCTTGCTGGTCTTCTCTATACCAACAGTTTATACAAACAGCTTGGAACGGTCAACATTAGTTATCGCTGTTAAGGTGTTGTATCTCACCACAATTTGAGTCACCTGTTGGCGCCTGCGGTACCTCGCAGCATCTCAAGTGATGCAATTTGGAGCTCACGAATTATATAACCTAAAAGACCAACTGCTGAAATGCCTCCCTGCTCAGCGAGAGCGGTGCTGTCAGGCAGGTGGAGGACAGTCTCCCCCCAAATTAAGGCTACGGAAAATCACCGTACTTGACTTAGTTTTTTGACAGTTGTACTTCAGAGGTGAAGAAGTTAACTTTACTTCTAAGTGATGAGATTAGCCAGGTACCAGAAGTATCATAAATCTCATTACCCCTCCTGTATGAAAGCTGGCAATTGGTGCAAGACAAACGATTTAAATAAGCCGTTCAGGTAAGTGCTCTTGCTGGAAATGCACTGGGAAACGCTTTTTTCAGTTAAGAACAAAGGTTAAAAACACGACAAACGCAGTGCAAGAATTAAAACTGAAGTCCCAAGTTAAGAGGCTTGAAGAAGCACCACACCACTAAATCCCTAGACAGGGCAAGGACCTGACTTTCAGGGACCCTAGGCTGGCAAACACCACCGTGTAAACAGGCAAGACAAAATGTGCAGCGACTTCCTTTACCCCACAAGAGCTGGAAACCATAAGGGGAGTCCGGTGCTGGAAAGTCTCTGAAGGAAACTCTTTGCTTCTAGCAAGATGAGTAATACACCTGTTCCCTAGTTGTGAGCAAACACTACAAAGGAATAATTAGAAACTATCTGACCTGAAACCCACATGCCCATTACTGTGGTATTTTTCCACCTACTCCAGGTGAAACAGAAGATGGGCTGGACCTGGAAGGAGAGGGGTGGAGTGGCAGCACAAGATGCTGATTTATAAAGCACTAGCAAACAGTGCTCTTTCTCCACAGGCTTTGGACAACGAACTCGTCCTGCCTGAAGGATGCCAAAGTGCCAGCAGGATTCCAGCTAACATCTGCTTGCCAGCCAAGAGGGAACTACAACCCCTGTGAGCTCTTGCACTCCAACAGCCAGAACTGCTCTGAGCCGCTTCATTCTCCAGTTGGGCTTTTGCTTTTCATCCCAGAGATTTTGGTTTGGCTGTTTCGTTCCATCAGGAAAGGAACAAACTCACCACGATGGTAAAGGTGAGTACTCTGTTCATGGACTTGCTGCTCCTGCATATGCATTTCTTCTTAAGAACAAGCAGTAATTTAAGTTTTTAACATACATCTGTATAATATAAATATGAGTTAAGTAAAAACCAGTACACTCTTGGGCATCCTGTGCAATGACTAAAATTTTCACTGTAGATGAATCTCATCCTAAAAAGTAAAGAGATCAGATTGGATAGGGCAGAATTCTAGGACTGTCTAGTTTCATAATCAACAGTTTCATGAACATTGCCCCTTTCACAAATGCCAAAATCTGAGATTTTAAGAAAATTTTCAGGTTAGAGGTTAAACACGGATCATGCACAGAAGTGATTACTATATTTGACTAACTTCATTAATTTTCTGTATTCTTTTTCTCCATCTGCAAAGTTTGCATAACAGAGAACTTGTTTCTTTCTCTCCTGGTCTCTGCTTTTGTGAGGATTTGAAAAGTTGAACAGATTTTTGGGTAGGATAGTTAAAGAGAGGAGGAGGAGAAGGCAGGTGAAGGAGGAATCCCAACAGATAAATCAGATTGTGAATCTTTGGCAAGGTAGAAAAAATAGGGTAACAGACATATCCTTTATCTGGGATATACATCACCAAGCAAATACAAGCGCTTTAGGAAAAGTAATTCAGACTTTTAACTCCCCAAACTACTCACTAGCTCGTAGCTTTTCCCTTCCTCCAGGTACAATGTCAATACTTCAACATTCCTCTAATTAAAGGGCATCTGAGGATAAAATGCCACTTCTGAGTTCAGAATAGCATTAAGGTGTCCCAGTCCCCCTTCCCCTCACTTCCTTATTTTCCTTACTTGAGCTCTCTGGTTTAGTCTGTATGTAATTAAGATATCCACTTTCAACTCATCTGAAATAGTACCTCTGCAGGAGTCCAAACACCAACAAATGCCCTGCAGAGCACGTACGTCCTCATTAGACAGATGGCGGCAGCAGCCTACGAGCTCGTCTGCCCCGCTAGTGAAGCACCATCAGATAAGATCCAGTATGACTCTCATGGAGCTCTGATGGTTAATCTGTAAGGAAGCCTTGGAAATGAGGTCAACCAATAGCTCTTCCAAGGCACGGCATGTAGTTTACAAGATAATTAGGATCTGGAACGTTATGATTACAGAAGGTGGTAAATTAGCAACACAGGAAGTTTGCCCTTCAGACTACGGCATTAACTTAGAAGTCAGGAAACAGCACGCCCTCCCAAAGTTATCAATAATAATTGATAATAAAACCCACATTGCCAGAGGCTTGGCAGCTTCCCTAAGTTAACAGTTTCCTGTCCCTGGTAGTAGTTGCCAACTCCCTGTCAGTTCTGAGCTCCAGGTGAACATAAACAGACTTGTTTTGTTTCACCATTATGGTGTTTGCCTCCATTCCTCACATGAGAAAGTGTAAATGTGCAAATACTAATTTAAAATAATATCTTGAAATTATGTATCTAAAAAACTCCAGGAACCTGCAAGTTACCATGAGTATCTCCTTTAAAAAAAATCTATTGCTTTTACACCCATCTCTTCCTTGGAGATGATAAATGACTTAGTGGTTTCCACTAGCAATGCTGAGATCCCAGGGCAATCTTTGTGTTGGGCCATAAACTGCTAAAAGCGTTGCCCATCTCTAAGGGGATCAGTAGAACTTACATCTGCTGAAGATCTGACCACGACTGCTGTAACACAAGCTGGAGAGATCTCAGGATAAACTGGAACTAGCACTCAGAGGTGCCAGGAGAAAGGGACAGTAGCAATTTGTCTAATGAAAAAGTAGGTTCGTCAGAGTTTGACTTGTCTGGGGTAACTTTTACTGCTTCCTTCGAGTCCCAGCACGTGCTCACAACAATGCCAAAACCTAATTTCTTTTACAGAAAAAGTCTGATGTTTACTCGGTTGAGATCTATGGGACAAAAGATGTACAAAAAACAGAGATGGGAGATGAAGAGGAGAAATACAAAGACTTGAAAGGCAACAAGAAAAAGAAGACGACAGAAGACCTTAAGAAAGAACTGGAGCTGGTGAGTGTTTCTAAGCTCTCATTACAGCTGGCAGGCTCTGCTCACTGTCTGAATGAAATGGGGTGATGGGGAGTGAAATGCCATTTGAACAGCAGACACTCTGCTCTGGAAACCCTAATTCAGGGATGGATTCACTTCCTCATGCTCCTGAAGTGTGCCAGAAAACAGTTGTGCAGGATTAATACCTATAATGAAAGAATGATTCCGGCTTAATTAAGCCACCAATGGTACAGAACATTATCTCCCCAAAGAGGAGTTATTGCCCAGATGGAATAACTGTAATCACTATTTCCTGTGAGCTGCCACATGCACAGTCAACAGAGGGAGAAGCAGCAGCTTTTTGCTCCAGAGATTTCTAGTAGATCTAAAGACAGGTCTCAGCTTTAAGCACAGTTTTTCCCCCAGACTAACCACACTGTTCCTCAAAGACAGTGCACTAAGCTCAACATACCTGTATTTTACTCCTGGCTTGACACTGACCTGCTGCTGATCTTGGACAAGTTGCTTCCTCTCCATACCTTTCAGTTTCCCAATCTGAAAAATGAAGGTAATTACACTGCCCTCTTTTCTGAATTGCTTTGAGAGCAACACAAAGGAGAGGCTATTCATGGGCAAGGTGGTATTTCACAGGCAAGGAAACCCCAAAATGAGCCACCAGTTTAACCACCACGTTTCCAAGATCTCCCCAGTACTAGCTAAATAATTCTTAATGTATGTTATCTTTGCCACCAGGGGATGCAACATCACTCTCACGTTTCTAAAGAGAAACCAAAGCACAGACAAGTTAATTGACTCATTCAAGTACCAATGAATCATTCTGTGAAAACAAGTATGAGACCTCTCAAATCCTTGACTTCTAAATCTCAGTTCAGCACAAGATACAATTAGGTCAACGGTACCACGGAGGTGACACTGCAGGGAAAGCAGAAGAGGTTTGAGATTTCCCTCTCCCACACCCTTTTTAGCTGCAGTTAGAACCTGCTGCTTCTTTCTACAAGACCGTGGCGAGTAATTTCACATACCTGACCTTGCCAGTCAAGTGCAGATTGTTGTCACACATATTCTGACACCACACCCTTTCTTCTATCAACATATTGCCTATGGTACCGAATGCTCGAGTCCTGTAGTGTGGAAAGAGGAACTATTTATCTAAAAGAAGCACAGATTTTTGTGGCAAGCAATATTAACATGAGAACACCATTCTGTGCTTGTGACAGATTTGCTGGAGGAAGGAATCATTTACAAAAGCACTCTAAAAATCCAAAGAAAACACCATCTCCCAGTGGAAGATATTTTGCTTATCAACATGTAAATTGCATATTGTCTATTCCAGGCAGTGGAATGTCATAATAGCAACTGGATCCATGGCCCCAGATCCAGGCAGTCTAAGCATTCTCCAGATCCTGAAATAAATTTTCTGTCAGTCTGGCATTCTGCTGACTATCACTTTCTCTTTCTTTTGGAATCCAGGATGACCACAAACTCAGCACTTCAGAGCTGGAGGAAAAGTACGGTACAAGCATCAACAAAGTAAGTCCATAGGGCATCATTAAGAAACTGCCTGCATCAGTTGCCTTTCTTTGCAACCAAAACTTCTTAGAAGGGCAGGAAAACATTAAGAACGCCTCTCACACACAGATATGTGTGTGGGCACATCCATGCATGAGTATGATGCACTAACTCCCCATAAAGCCCAAACCAACGAGTCGATGCGCAGCACTGACCTGGATTTAAGCTGGAGTTTCTCTCAAGTCTGACCTATGGTTCTGAAATAAAAACCGCTGCACAAAACGTGACCTCAAAGTTGGAGCCAGGACCTCAGCTTTTCTCGAGCTTTTATCTGATATTTCAAAGCAAGAAATGCCCTGGAAATTAATTTATCTTGAAGGAAACACTAGATTTGAAAAAACTATACACCCGAGCCCTTTTGAAGCCCCTTTAAACATTCGAATATCAAAGCACTGCAACGTGGCCAGAGTATAGACATGAACTTCAAGGAATCCATAAACAACAAATGTCTTGGTGGAAACACAGAAAAAGCAGCAAAAGAACGGATGTCTGTTTTTCTCCAGCTTTCCAAACACTTAGTACAGGTATAGGTGACAGATAACCAGCAGAATGAAAACTCCTAGTGGACACAGACCCAAATTCAATGCTCCGATAAAGACGTACCTGGTTTCTTCTATAACTAACAAACTATAACATATATAACATAATAACTAACAGTAGCTGCTCTGAAATCACAGTCTGGAAACCAAAGATGCAGCTTAGTGCAGTTCATCTGTGACACAATGTTTAAGGAAAAAAACCAGCTCACAAATTTTGTTCTGAGGCGAGAGAAAAATCTGTTTTCTGTGACTTCATTTAAACAAGTCATTTACTTTTGCAGGGTCTCTCTAGTGCAAGAGCAGCAGAGATTTTGGCTCGAGATGGTCCCAACTCACTCACTCCTCCCAAAGCCACTCCTGAAATTGTTAAATTCCTCAAGCAGCTGGTGGGAGGGTTTTCCATCCTCTTATGGATAGGAGCCATCTTCTCCTGGATTTCGTTTGGCATTCAGCTTGCCCAGGGAGCTGAATCAGCCTTTGACAATGTAAGTATTTGAATAACCAAAGTGAGTATGTGATCCTTTTGACGATCCAAGTAATTGAAATATTACTTCACAGTTACTCAGTAACTACAAGGAGGCCTTTTATTCTTTCAGGACTCTCCCTCTGCTACCAACCATTTCTGATAAACGCTCAAATATGTGACACACCACTTCTGTCTAAGAGCACTGTCCAAAGGTTTTATAACCCTTACGCATAAGTGTAATACTTGAGTACTCATGAGAGCAACGCTGAAGTCCACAAAGGAGACCAGAGTCTTGGGCTCTGATTCCTCTAAGCGTTACTCTGTTAGGTATACAGCTTTTTGAAGTGTCTGGTTTAGTTTAGAGAAGGATTTTAGAGAGAGAGGCAACTCGCTATTAAAAGCCCTTTTCATAAGCACAAGCTGTATTTGCATTAGAAGGGCAACATCTGAAAGTGCTTACTTTAAACTGTCTTTGAACCTGACTGATACCTCATTTTAAGAGTCTCCTGCAACAACACAGACCTAAGATTTATTCTAGTGCAGGAATTGCTGAACGCTTTTCTTAAATTAACTGGATTATGTCTTTTGTTGAACAGCTCTACCTTGGTGTAGTCCTGGCACTGGTTGTCATCCTCACTGGTATCTTCGCTTACTATCAAGAAGCCAAAAGCACAAACATCATGGCCAGCTTCAGTAAAATGATTCCACAGGTGAGAAGAACCAATGCTTTTCATTTGAGAGAAAAGTTCATTCTAATAATGCACCTCAAAATGACAAAAGCACAGTAAGATCAATCTGAATTTACCTCTCGATAGGCTAAGGGGATGGCACAATGCTAATTCTTGTCACATTTCTGTCTTTCAGCAAGCTCTTGTCATCAGAGATGCAGAGAAGAAGGAACTGCCAGCAGACCAGCTGGTGGTTGGAGACATTGTGGAAATAAAGGGCGGAGACAGGATCCCAGCAGACATTCGTCTGATCTCTACTCAGGGTTGTAAGGTAAGTAGTACTTTATAGAGCACGGGGAAAGAAGAGAAACACGGTTTAGGGACTTTTATTACATATAAAGAATTTCTGTGCACCCAATAAGAGTTATTAGAGATTTAATTAGACATGAATCTAACTAAATCCTGGAGTGCAGGAGCTGTATGTGATGCTCAGATAATCTAACACTAACTTCTCCACTCCCTGAACATCGGGAAGAGGCCATTAGGTCCACACCACGTTCTAGCAGCTGGTTGCCAGGACAGAGGCAGAAATACCAATACACTATGAAGAGTTTCCACACACCTGGAGGCAGATCTTCCAACTGTGTTTTCTTTCAGGCTGCTACTGAAAATCCTACTGACAGGCACATAACATTGACTGAGCTGAATTCCCACAGCAGTACATTCTCTCAGCGAAAAGGCACGGAGAGATTACGGCCCTGTCACCAACGATGCAACGTGCTGCCACCTTGCCTTCTGGGCTAGACATAACTGCCTATTACTGACTTTAATATGGGATGTCTCGTTTCATTAAAGGTGGACAATTCTTCACTCACAGGGGAATCAGAACCACAGTCTCGTTCCTGTGATTTCACTCATGACAACCCCTTGGAGACGAGGAACATCGCGTTCTACTCCACCACTTGCGTGGAAGGTGCGTACAGAGACAGAGAAGGGCCTCCAGAAACAGCACCCAAACAGGGCTAAGGGATTTTAAAGATTTCTTCCTCAAGGAATTCCAGAAAGGTTTAGTTGCTCACAAGAACCTATTATCCCAAGCGCACCAAAATAAAGCCTTAAGCACTGGGAGAGCCCAACTTCTTAGCATCAACCAGTGAGACGTTTAATACTTGGCCTGGTTATGGGATGCAATAATCAACTAATTGCAGGTTCCTTTTGGTCTTTCCACCACAACGTTTAAGAATGCCAAGCTGCAGATGCCTCTAAGCACACGTGGAAGCTTCTGTGAAGGTGCTGTTCCCGATCTCAGGGCCAAAAGGTTATGTCTGTCATACCTAAGGAAATACCTGCTATGAGACCACACAGTGCCCATGGTAACACTTCACTCCTGCAATGCAATCCAAAAAGGCTCCAATTCATGGAAACAGCTTATGTCCATCTCTTTAACGGCAGCGATTTTCTAAGGGGAGGAACCCCAGACTGAGATTTCTGGGGTGAAATCTCAGTCACACTAAGGCTGAGAAGGGTCTTCACCAATCAGTACGGCTTAGAGAAGACAGGATTAGTCTCTCCTGGAGCTGACAGTCCTTTATTTCTCTGCAGGCACTGCCACCGGCATTGTCATCAACACCGGGGATCGCACCATCATCGGGCGGATCGCCTCGCTCGCGTCGGGAGTGGGCAATGAGAAAACACCCATCGCTATCGAGATAGAACATTTCGTCTACCTGGTGGCAGGAGTGGCCATCTCCGTCGGAGTTCTGTTCTTCATTATATCTGTTTCCATGCGATACAAGATTCTAGACTCCATCATCTTTCTCATTGGCATCATCGTGGCAAATGTGCCAGAGGGACTGCTGGCCACAGTAACGGTAAGTCTGGGTTTGAATGTAGTTCTTTAGTTATTACCACAATCCATCCCTTGCGAGGTTCGCTGCGACCCAACATTAACCAGGAAAGAACAGATTATCCATTCAGTCACCCGGCTGAGTCGGATTGGAAATAAAATAGGATTGTTATATTCCATGAAACTGAAAGGACACGCATTTTTTGTTTGGGAATTCTGGCAGAACAAGCACAACAATCCAGTTTGAAGTAAGGTTCCTCAAGGACCATTCTCCCCCAGTTGCTAACCAGTAGAATGATGTGACTCATTCCTAGACAACCTGTTCCTGTTTGGAAACGAGGATATTGTACCTTAAAAGTTGCACAAAAATTCCACTTACTAACACATAAAAAGCATCACTAAAATCCCTGGCTGAAAGCAGTACATCTGCTAAGCACTGTTAGCCCTAAAGTACACCAACAGTGAACAACAGCCATCAGTGCTGCAATCACGGAAGAGAATAATTTCAGGATTCATTACGTGGGTGATTAAGAGCTCCCCCCACCATCTAAAAAACCAAAACCAGCCTCTTAACTGGTACGACATTCGTATTTCTATCAGCAGGCAAGCGGGTTCCTCTCAGCAGCAAATGGACTTTTGCTAGTTACAGCCAAACCTCTGACCTTAATAATGCTTATTAAGTGCTAAAAAATGCACTCAAATCAAGAGATAAATGAAAAAAAATAAATTAATCTATTCTCTTCCCCCAAAAACCAAACATAAAAAGCCTAGTGGAAGTGTATCCCCTCACTGCATCACTCTCCAGCTGCACCTCAGCGAGCTGAACTCCTTTATTTCTCCCAGGTGAGTCTGTCCCTCACGGCCAAGCGGATGGCGAAGAAGAACTGTTTGGTGAAGAACTTAGAAGCTGTAGAGACACTCGGTTCGACCTCCATCATCTGTTCTGACAAGACGGGGACCCTCACGCAGAACAGGATGACTGTCGCTCACCTCTGGTTTGATAATCAGATCTACTCTGCTGACACCAGCGAAGATCAAACAAGTAAATAGGGCAGTGGGGGATGCAGGAAGGGGCAACTACCTGGGATGCAGCCTGTGGTGCCTCACACCTACTGGCTGTCAAACTGGTGTTGATGGGAATGTCTTCTGATAGCTAAACCACACGTCTTCCTTCCACACACAAGGGCAATGGGGAAGTCCCTTCTTAGCCAGGTAGAGATGTGAACAAATGAATGAACGTTTCAACTCCACTCACAGACACCAAGTCTGGAGGAGGTTCTAATCCAGATCCCTTTGCCAACAGTACACTCAGCAGGGACATAAACAGAGAAATTTCACTAGAACTGCTAACTGATGGATGTAATGGTTTGTGTCAAATTGTTCTTCTGTAACAGAACCTCTCAAAACAGCGATTTCTTTCTGCAAATAAGTCAACCCTGTTGTTTCAAACTTAAGCTTCTACTTCCATCACACAACGTGCTAAGGGATGCAATATTTATTTTGCTTTCTCTCAGCCCAGCCTTTTGATCAAACTTCTCCATCATGGACTGCATTATCAAAAATTGTAACTCTCTGCAACCGGGCGGAATTCAGACCAGGACAGGAGAATCTCCCCATCATGAAGGTACTCCCTACTTCACATCAGCCTATTTCTCTTCCTAAGAACAACATCTAGTGGTTGTTCTGTTTAGCTTTAGTAATCCCCTCCATTTTACCATGCCAATCTTCTGAGATACTATTTATAGTGTTACTGGTATTCACTGGCAAAAAGACAGGGGGAAAAAATAACCCCAAAGCCAAAAACAACCGTCCCTCTAAGGAAAAAGACAATTGGGGTAACAAGAGTCTCTACGTGAGTAATCATTACGCTACTCATGTAATATAAGCCAGAACAAATCCATGATCTCTGCTGTTTACCAAGGTCTTCCTCAAAGGCAGTTCATTTCGTGCATCAGGTAGCTCACCCGTACACCCCAGCTGCCACCCAAAACTGCATTACAAAACCTCCACACAAACCAGAAAGCCATCACAAATCTGCCAGTTTCCCAGAATAAAGCGCTAATTTCATCTCTTTGCTGTAGCTCAGTTCTAGCACTAAGTGCAAAACAGATGTCCCACGTTTTTACTGAAATAAATCTCCAGGACAACCCGAATAGAGCAACATAACTCACTGCTGCTTAAGTGTGTGACACGTTCCAGAAGCCTGGAAGCTCTCCTGATGGGAAAGGCAGACGTGTACGTTGCTATAAGCTGTTTCTTGTTCTGTGCACACAGAGAGTCGTGGTAGGTGACGCCTCTGAAACGGCTCTGCTGAAATTTGCTGAAGTCATTTTGGGCGACGTCATGAGTATTCGAGCTCAGAACAAGAAAGTGGCTGAAATTCCTTTCAACTCCACCAACAAATTCCAGGTGTGTTTCATTTGTGGAAATTTTCCCGGACTGTTCCAAAGTTAAACCTGTTTCTATCAACTGGCTCTAAGGCAACTATTTGTGACCTGGAAGTTTTAAGGGGGTAGTTCATTAAGACAGAGGAAATCTAAGCTATAACAAGTGCAGCTCATTCCATTTGATGGAATGTAAGATATCCTCATGGAAAATAAGAAATAAGATCACATGCAAAGTGATCAAAATGTGGATCTCGTACCCTCTTTCAAATAATCTCTGATTTGTGGCACACAGCTTTCCATCCACGAGACCGACGATCCCAATGACAAACGCTTTCTGCTGGTGATGAAAGGTGCCCCCGAGAGGATTTTGGAGAGATGTAGCACCATCATGATCAACGGCAAAGAAGAACCACTGGACAGCGAAAAGGCAGAAGCTTTCCAAACAGCGTACATGGAGCTGGGGGGCATGGGAGAGAGGGTGCTGGGTGAGTCCAACTAGAGGGACTATCAGAGAACTGCGGTGTAAAAAGGGGTTTTAAATCTTGGCACAATCCAGTGTGTCTGGAATTCATTCCTCTTTGCAGTAGAGGAGAAAAAAGGAAAGATTTCCAATGGGAAGTTTAAAAAGTCCTCTGCAAAAACCTAATGTTAAATGCACTGGAGCTCTATGGACAAGACCAAAGCCTGATGCTGTATGACACAAGCTCTCCTCTTTCTCCCACGTGTCACATCAACTTACGTCTCTTTTCAGGTTTCTGTCATTTGTACCTGCCTGAAAATGAATTTCCAGACACCTACTCATTTGACACAGATGCCATGAACTTCCCAACCTCCAACCTGTGCTTTGTTGGGCTCTTGTCTATGATTGACCCACCTCGTTCCACAGTGCCAGATGCTGTCTCAAAATGCCGCAGTGCCGGGATCAAGGTAGGAATTTTACGGTGAAAAATACAGTGATTCTACAGAAAGACTAACGACAACACAACTTGCAATATCTTCCACCACTTCATCGTTAAGTATCTTGATATCAACTGTCAAACATCTAAACATTCATTAATATCATTCTATTTGAAGGTCCCAAGAAGGAAAAGAGTTAAATTTAGGTGGGAATCAGACTATGGGAAGTGCACAGAACCCCCAAACTGGAAATCCAAATGGGGAAAAGTTCGGATACATTCCCATTGGATCCATTTCTAGAATACAGAACCCAGGCCAGCTAGAATTACTGACTTGTAAACGATCTAAATTAATTGGAACAATCCTTGAGAAGGCATTAGGACTCAGGGCTACACTTGCTATGAACTTTTATGCATAAGAATCACTAATCTCAAAACTGTTCAAACTGAATCTGAAGCAATAATTCTCCCTAATTTCACTCCCAGGGACCCACAAGTAAACCTTCAAGTCTAGGCAGAGGTAATCTGGAGACAGCAAAATGAGTATCTGGAATTACTGATCTCAGATGAGATGAATCCCAAGCCCCAGCCCTGATGAAACTTTCGGTGCTCTGGAGACAGGAGCGGTAACTAGAAACTTTTCTTCAAGGAAAGAATGTGTCTTATCGGTCAGGACACTTTAGTCACAAGGACCCATTTTAAGATGCAATATTCTAATGAACTCCCACTTCTGAGTGTGCCCAATAGAAATTCTTATATAAAGGCTTCTTCATTCCGCGTTATTCTAACCTCACTGCCTGTAACAAGTTCTTCCTTTACAGCCCTGATAAAATAGCGCCAATTAACAAGAGATACAGACCAGATATCAATATAGAGCTAATTAAGTAATAGTCATAATCTGTCATTGCTATGTACACAGCACAGCTTTCCGAGTTCAGGTTCTAAACTGCTTCCTGGTCTACAACAATAGATATTTCACCTTATTTGACTCCAGCCACTGAATATACATTTGTCACTCACGTTGACTGCTTGTCCCTTCCCTCAGGTTATCATGGTCACTGGCGATCATCCAATTACCGCCAAGGCCATTGCCAAGAGCGTAGGCATCATCTCAGCCACCAGCGAGACCGTGGAAGATATTGCCAAGCGCCTCAACATTCCTGTTGAGCAAGTCAATAGACGGTAAGAGCAACCAGAGCGTAGGGGATACCTACAGGCTCCCTTGCTCAAAGCCATGCCTTCTCCCTCCACAGCGCTCCTGTAGTCTCTTTTTGCTTTTCCGTTTCTCCACACATACCCAACCGTTAAGGCCTAGGCAACGCGCCGCCTCTACCGAAACGCGTACGTGTCTAGCTCAGTGGCTCTCATCTTCACTGGCCCTTGAAAAACCAAATTGTGCTTCGCAGATCACGTTGGCCTTTGCTGTCACTGCCCATCTGACAAAATGCACACATGTAACAGCGAAATGTAGAATCACACGCCTTAAGGACCATCAGTCCAAATCTCTCACCTGTTACATGTGAAAAAAATAACACCATAAGAGAAAGATAAAAGCTCTTTACAGAAAAGATGTCTTCCTCCTCCACTGTCCCTCCCTCCCACTCACAGCCCTCTTTAAAATGCATTTTCTGCTGTTATGGCTGCTCGGGAGGAAGCTTCAATTACTCACCTCTGTATCTAGGTAACTGTAATTCACTCTGAATTTCTGCAGTGGCTTTCATTCAACACCTGCTGATTAACAACTAATGCTTCTGAAATTAACTCAATTTTCTTCTTTCCTTACTATCAAGCCTCATCCATTCTATGAGTGCGCTATTTTTACCTAAGCCTTTTGATTTGAAAGTTCACCCAGCTTTCCCCTGGCTCTTACAGAGAAGCTACAGCAGCAGTAGTTAATGGGATGGAGCTGAAGGACATGAGCTTGGAGCAGCTGGATGAAATCTTGTGTAACCACTCAGAGATAGTCTTTGCTCGGACATCGCCCCAGCAGAAACTGATTATAGTCGAAGGCTGCCAGAGGCAGGTGAGTAAAGAGGAGTAAAAGGCTATTCACAGATACAGCTATCACAGCTCTCGGGCACACACAAGGCAATAGCTTTCTGCACACACCATCCCCGAGGTGAGAGGGTGGGAGCCAATTTCCAGTGCTCACTAAGCTCTGTTTATACTCTCCTCACTGTGCAAGAACATGATCTAATGGATTGCCACAAACACTGCCTGGACAGAATCCAAGCTACTCCAATTCCTGTTGCAGACTCTCAACTCCCAGTGACCAAATGAGCTCTTCCTAAGTTTCGTTGCCTTGGAGTTGTACTGAGGGTCTGTCTTTTGGACAGAGTTCTGAGCAGCTGCTGCTGTGCTGCACATAAAGTCTCTGCAAAGTACACTGTTTGCAAAGGAGCCTTCCCTCAGGAATTCTTTAAAGCCAGTTAAAAGCAACATGTTACCACATCCTCTCATCTTATCTCTTGTGGCCACTTAGACTTACGCACTTCCCTCCCATAGGAATGTTGAGAAGTGAAGTAAGGTACAAATCCTGCAAAATGTCACAGCATGATTGATGTAGGACCAGGCCTTACCTATGTTACCTTCAAAGCCTATAAAACAACCCACAGAAAGCAGCATTTAAAGAGAGTCTGTCCCATCCATGGGCAGTAACATCACATAAAGGAGCACGGAGTGCAGCCAGCACAGAGCCAGAAGGGAAAGAAATGACACACACACAGAGCTCTGGAAAAGATGCAAATTGTCACCAAAAGACTCTCCCCTCAAACACAACAGCTTCCAAGTAATTGCTGTGAATCACAAGCCATGTTACTGCTGTACCTGAACTGTACAGAGAAGGAAAGGCAGCACAAAACATTATGTTATTTTTGTAATTAGGCCAGAGTTAAGCTTTCCAATCAGCATTATCAGCTCTTCAGGGTTAAGCCTGAACTGCTTTCAGGAGAGTTAAAAAAAACCCCCAAAACAAAGGATAAAATTTTTCGATTTCATCTCTTTTCCTTTTTGAGTGGCCTTTGGCAGACAGGGGGTAAACACGTTCTGCACTGCTCAGACACCCACAGTCCCGGCTCTTCAAAGGATGAAAAGGAACATCCCCCCACCCCCCAGCCAGCCTCCACGCTATGTTTAGTACTTAGAGCTTATAAGCCCTTCAGTACATGGCATTATTTATAGGTAGTGACACTGTACTAAATCCCCACAGGGACAGGACATTCAGTATTTGTATTAATCAGTTTGTCAGGCCTTTTCCCACTCGGAACACTCTGTATCGCTGTCAAACCATGAATTCTGGCATCAACTAGAACAGGACCTTTAGCTGCAGGATAACAAAGAAGCTGAGTTGAATAATCAGAACTTTCCAGCCTTTCGATTGCTAACACAATTTCAGCCTAGATTGGCAATGACCAAAGTTGTTGGGACAGGATGAGAATGGTCTCTGACAGTACAGTTACATAATTTACAATTAGGATAAAAACTGATTGGTTCTGTAAGCACTTCACTGAACAAAGGACCAAGATAAAACATGTTGTGTCAACTGAACCTCTCAGAGACGAGCCTGTGTCTGCTCAGACAGCGATATTACAGACAGATGTTTAAATTTTTAAGCCCCTTTATATTCCAAAGAAAGAAATGATCAGATCAATTGCATTTTAACTGCATCTAATTTAGACATCTACTCCTGAGGATGTAGTAAATCATATCCCTGCATTTCCTGTTTCTGTCTAGATGACAAACTCAGATACAGACATCTATCACACACAAGTCTGAGGCTGCTATATTAATCCTACCTACAGTCTTTCTGATCACTGTCTATGTTTCATGTGGGTACAAAGCCGATTCAAAACTTCCTATCAGCATCTTTCTTCTGGAGATTTAAAGACAGGGAGTGTGCTGAGAGCAGACAGTCCTTAGGGGAAGACAGTGCCATCTCCTCAAAGACCCACACCTGGATCCTTTTGTGTCTTCCAGGGAGCAGTTGTTGCCGTGACTGGAGATGGAGTCAATGACTCCCCTGCACTTAAAAAAGCAGATATTGGAATTGCAATGGGTATTGCAGGTTCTGACGCAGCTAAAAACGCAGCTGATATGGTACTGCTGGATGATAACTTTGCTTCTATTGTCACAGGAGTAGAAGAAGGTAAAACCAACGCTGCTATCCGCTTTCTTAGCTGAAAGCTTCTGACAGCCTCACTCACAGCTCTGGCGGGTCCTCCTGATCCTTCCCTCCTGCACTCAACACCTTCCCTCCCCCCCACCCCCCCTCTTTCTTTCTGGATTTAAAATGTGATTTTGGTATTTGAAAAAAAATGGGAATTAATTCCACATATAGACACATGACAGACAATAAGGAAGTCATCCCCCTCTCTCACATGTAGCATCGGTCTGCTGTCGCTGCTCGTTTCGGCGTTAAGACAAAAGCACTTCCCATCTCGTTCCTACGCAGTTCTGAGCCTCACAGAGATATAAATTGTTTTATCTACATTTTCACTTCATTACTTGCTCACACATCACCTTCACTCCATCTAGGACAGTAACACGTTCCACTCTTCTTCCACCGTAAAGAGCTTGTGGTTTCCTTTGAAACTGCAGCGTATTGTGGAACTGGACTTTTTCCCTCCATCTTGTAGACGTTTTTATATTCCCTTGAATGTTCAGATGACTCTTGGGTATGGAACATTAGAATTTAAAAAAGATAAACTCAAAATGCATGAAACCTATGAGGAAGGTAGACATGAGCAGCCAATCTTTTCAGCTTCATTTAGTTAAAAATTGAACTTTTTCTTCTGGAAAGCACTGTTGATGACTAGCTTTTACAGAAGTTTCTTCTTTTCCTTCAGGCCGCCTGATCTTTGACAACCTAAAGAAAACAATTGCCTACACCCTGACTAAGAATATTGCTGAGCTCTGTCCCTTTCTCATCTACATCATTGCCAGCATTCCCATGCCCATTGGCACTATCACCATCCTGTTCATTGACCTGGGCACGGACATTGTAAGTTGGGGTATTTTAAGTTATTTTCTGCTGAAGTATCGTGACAAGTGAGAGGGGCTGGGTAGGGTACTCCAAAGCACTCCAAATTTTAGTTGCCTTACACTGCAGCTGAATAACAAGCTAGTGAAAGAGTAGAGGGCTAGATTAAAAGCTTCCAGGTACAGAGAAAGAAGAGCAGAAAAAGAACCTGCAGAGGGGGAGCAGAAAGGAAAGTCTTCTGATCCATGCCGAAAAGCAAAACTCAGCAGTGTGCAGGGTAACAGTGTGTTTCAATCAAAAGATCACAGTGATTGCCGCGGTGACTACAGGGGATGAATACCAGACATTTCATCAGAGCCTAGAGTCCAAGGGGAAGATCCTTTCATGTTTTCAGCACCCTCCAGCCCTTTGTATTGTCATCTGATCATCAGACCTGGGAAACAGATTCAGACTTCCCTCAAATCCTTTACATGTGTCAAGAGAATGCTACACAGAGCCTTCTTTCATTCGCTCTGTGTAGGCTGAAAAGGCAGGCTACATCAACAGAACCACTTGAGAACCAAAACTCTTCTGACAAGCATCTGAGAGGCAGAAAAAAACGCTACTGCCAAGTCTCTGATGGTCTATTTCTGTTCTAGATCCCCTCTGTTGCACTGGCCTACGAAAAAGCCGAGAGCGACATTATGAACAGGAGGCCCCGTAACAAAAGGAAAGACAGGCTGGTGAACGAGCAGCTCGCTGTGTACTCCTATCTGCAGATCGGTAGGTTGGCCTGCTCTCGGAAACGCTGCGCTGTATCAGAAAACCAAGACAGAATCGAGTCAATCTTTTAGAAAAGGGGAAGCTGAAACTCTTACTCCTTCCTCAGCAGACGTACTGACTCCCTTCCGTTGCTCGTTATTCACCAATACAACAGGTTTTTATTTACAGATGTCAAGAACCTCAGAGCACTGAGAGCTCTGAAACTACCTTTGGACTCACGGCAAGTTTCACGCCGTAGGAGATGGATCAACACTGCTATCGAGCACATTCCGCAGTGCTGAATTTTGCTTATTCCTCATTTCTGCCTCTCGTTTTGCAGGTATCATGCAGTCAGTGGGAGCCTTTGTAACCTATTTTACCGTGTATGCTGAACAAGGCTTCCTCCCTTCCACGCTGCTTGGCGTGCGAGTCAACTGGGAAAGCAATGCCATTAATGACTTCGAGGATTCGTACGGACAGGAATGGGTAAAGAAGCACCGAAACCTCCTTGTGCTGTCTCTCACCCAACAGTTTCTTAAAAATTCCAAATATTCAAAAATAATTCATTTTCATCTAATGGTCCCTCAGGAGATACTCTTTAGAGCTTCCTGCCTCCTAAGATCTTTCATTCTCTCATGCATTCTTCTACAATTTGTCACCTTCCCATTCAAAGCCTCTGGATTTTATGTACAGACCCATCCTAATCTCTCAGCCCTGCTTCTGAATTGCACCCTGTAAAGTACTTTGCACACTCTCCCTCCCCCTTTCCCTCTTCACTCCCCCTCACTTATTCTGCAGAATTCACAAGACACACAAGCCATTAATAAATCAATATAAATACTTTCTTACACCAAGCTCGTGCTTCAGCCTCGTGACTCACCCACATTAACAAGCAGACCTCAACAACTGCCCAAAATCTGATCATTACGTACCTAAATCTAGAATAACTCTCCATTTACACCACAGTAACTGAAATCCTACCATCAAGGTTAGCAGTCACTTGCACAAGACACGAGTGCCTGCTGTAACACTATTTGTTTTTCCCTCTGCTTTGCAGACTAAATACCAGAGGACGTACCTACAGTGGACAGGTTATACTGCCTTTTTTGTCAGCATCACAATTCAGCAAGTTGCCGATTTGATCATCAGGAAAACGCGGAGAAATTCCATTTTCCAGCAGGGGCTTTTCAGGTAAGTTTTGCAGATTCTTTACCTGACACATGGGAGGGCTAAGTTAGCCTACTGCTAATTCTAATTTTAAAAGAAGGGCAGCTCAGTGATTTAGCCCACTCACATCCAGACATTGAACAAAGACTGAGTCTGACCTCCAGCAATCGCAGTTCTCAGGCAAACATTTCATTACACTTATCACCACCCCCTTTCCTACTTCATGAAAGGGGTTTTCTTTAAAGACAGACACTGTACTGGTTAATCTGAACATGCAGCAGCTTAAAACTAACTCCCCTTTCATCAAAATGGTTGCTCCAAAACAAGGGAGTTTCCTCTCCAGATTATTTTCTGAAGTTCTTTACGTAGTTATCAATAGATTGCGTACTTGGGACTTCACTGAGATAACTTGAACCTCTGAAGAGACACCAGCTGGTCAAGCTCCCTAAGACAGTGCTGGCTGCCCACTGCCCAACGCTCTGCACCCCGCAATCCCACGGAAACCAAGGAGTTAAAAATACCTCCCCTGTCGGAAGGCCATACATAAAAGCTGGCATTTAGTCAGAGCATTTCTGATAGGAAAGCAATTTGTTTTCCTTCCTTTATCTGGAGGTACAGAGCCTACACCTATGTGTATTTCCTCATTAAATTTACACGTGAGTCACAGTGTGCGCGCTCACAGTGCAACCAGAAGACACGAGTAACAAGCACTGCACGTCTCCCTGAAGCTTGCTTGCACCGAGGCAGGTCAGGGAGGATGATACCAGGAAAGACAGAGGCGTGTGAGGTCTAAGACAGTGCTACAGAGTCCTCCAACTCACCTCCTGCTTCTGTGTCTGCGACGCTCATCACCCCAAGCAGGCGACAGAAGCCACCCACCAGAGCACAACCGCTCTGAAAGCGGCGCAGCCTTTTCCATCAGGCCAGAAGCGTGTAAACCCTTCCTTTCTGGTTTTCTCTCGTAGGAACAAAGTCATCTGGGTGGGTATATTTTCCCAGATAGGAATTGCTCTGATCCTTAGCTATGGCCTTGGACACGTTACAGCCCTGAACTTCACGCCGCTGAGGTGAGTTTTGGTGCTCGTGTATTTCCCTTGCCCTCCCTGTATGAACAGCCCCAGACTTCCCGTTCTGCCACAAACAGACAAAGGGCAGCAGGATGCCTGTGCAGCACAAGGCAAGGACACTTATTTAAGAATATTCACTGCCAAGAAAAAGGAGGAGAATTTCTTGAGCAAAAAGGGCATTATTTCTATAGTTTCCACCAAAAAACCCCCAAACCACTGCTTTTTCTACTCGATTTACTGAGAATGCAGAAACCTACTTATGTAGAACAAAACATTTTGTAGCATTTTCCCCACGATCCCAAATATTTTGGTGAGATTTGATAGTGTTTTACTTAATTTTATGCAAGCAACTTTAATGTGAAATGTATCACTGTCAGAATTTTTCTGCCACCTTCAGGGACTGTCATACCACCAGGCAACATTTCCTCCTGATTAATATCTGGAGGAAGTTAATTCAGCAACTACTTAAGACTGAGAGGCTTACATGTACATCGATTTATTTCTAACCCCTCGAGTTGTTAGATTAGGAAAAAAACCAAAGCCAAACAGGCCAGATTCTCTTTTGGTGACATCAAGTAGCATAGACAGCCCGGGAATCCAGCTGAATGGTTAGATACATCTGAATGAGAACCTCTTCTCCCACTCCCAGGTTTCAGTACTGGTTTGTGGCTGTACCATTTGCCATCTTGATCTGGGTCTACGATGAAGTCCGCAAGCTCTTCATCAGGAGATACCCAGGAAGTAAGTAGATTTTTCGAGTTCAGTATTTTAATATAAGGTGTCATTTCCCACCCTTTAATTCATACACCAACCGTAGCTGTCGCTGGCAGGCAGACTGCTTAAAACTGGACCATCTGTTGCCAGTAATTACTTTTCCTTTCTCAAGAATAAATAACCTATTTTTTTTCCCCCTCTCCCTTCTCCTACTGCAGGCTGGTGGGACAAGAACATGTATTATTGAAACAGTCCTTTTCACTGGTCACCCTCCTCCTTGTGGAGAGCTCCTTCCCACCCCCCGACACAGTGTCTGCTGCTTTAATGTCCTGTCTGTGCAATATCAAGCATGGGTTCACCCCATGAAGGGCTGAAGAAATGTCATTAATTTCATGAAGAAGTAAGGACTATAGAGGTTGATAAATTACCTCCCGCTGTACTGTAGAACTGACACTTGTCTAGAAATCAAAATGTTACCTATTTTTGTAACAAGGACAATCTTCCCTCATCCAAAGATGCACTCTGAGAGGAAAACACATATAAAGTGAAAATTAAAAACAAAAAGACAGAAGACCCATATACTCTAAGGCATAACTTTGCACTCAGGTTGGTGTTTGCCAATTTTCTTTTGTTGGTGGAGCTGAATTCCAAGACAGTGCATACATAGAACTGTATTACCTTAACAAGTGTAAAAATGCTGTATAGGAATAATTTGATAATAAAACTTTTTCCAGAAAACAGTTCCCCGTCTGATTTCTTATATAAAGACTAAGAGAAACTGAGTGGAACAGGAAAGTACCTAACATCTGCCAGGCCAAAGAGGTCCCCATTAACAGACTAGTACTTAAAATACACATTCAGTTTTGATAAATGCATCCTGAAAACCGAGGCACAACCAGTCTATTCGAATGATTTGGACACCAAATTCAATATTCACTTTCCAAAGGCCCCAATCTCTTTGGCAAAACAGACCTTAGTCATCAGATAGGCACAAAGTTCTCTTTGAAACCAGGTCTTCTATATGGTTGCTTTAGCAAGAACCAGTAGGTACCACATCTTGTTTAGATAAAAACTTTGCTTTGCCAATGAGAAATAATGGACAGTGAGATTTCACATTTAAATACAAGTCTAGATGAGCTTTAGAGAAGAAACAGGGGCAGGAAGAAAACTCCTGTTGAAGTAAATGGCAAGAGAGGTTTCCAGTGAGAGAGAAACCAAGAGAAGAACGGAGGGAGGGGAAAAAGAAGAGTGTTTTCCAGCCTACAGCTGGCCTCTTCCCAGAAGTCCACACCCTTACGTGCTAGAAGCTACTTTGCATTTTGTGAGCCTCCCTCCTCAAAAACTTCTCTCCTGGGTATTACACCGAGTATCAATTATCCTGCCTATCAGTGGTTTTCACATATAGACATGAAGAAGAGGAATTACAAAGGAAGAAGGAAGAGTGACAAAAAATAAGCGTGTAAACAATGGGCGAGTCCGAATTCCAGATACAGGGGCTGCTTATCACTTGGTAACCTAACCCTGTAACAGGCCAACAACAAGTAGGGGAGCTGCCAAGCTGACTCATTTCAATATTTCAACACCATGTCATTTGTCAGTAATCAGGAGTGATTTGTTTTGTCTGCTTAAAAGACAGAAAACATAGGAGGAGAAGCTACATGGGCCAGCAAATAAACCCGCTTCCTACATCTATGGATGTGCAGTACTTAGCCAAAAGGACATGTTCAAATACAGACAGAAGAGGAAAGGAAAATTGGGGGCACTTTTGAAAGAAAAAAGAGGGGGGAAGCAGTTTTTGCACAATGTGGGGGCAGTTACTGCACAGAATCAGGAAAAAAACCCATAGCTACGTTTGCTCTACTTAAAAAAGAAAACACATTTTCTTGAGAACACTTGTGGGAACAGTAACTGGACAGGTTGCTCACCCTTAGAATATACAAGACCCTAAAAGCACTGAAAAGTGCAGAGGTTGCAAAATCATCTGAAGAGTAAACAGTCTCTTTTTTCCTGCTGGTCGAAGACCAAATCTACAAGAAATTCTTACAAAAAGCAGCTTCTCTTTCTGTGCTTGAGCTCCTGATAGTCATCAGCTCATAAACACATCACTGTGGAAGGAGAGTGCTCTCCCTGGACACTGCTGGCTGGACTTTGTCACTTGCAGTACCTCAGCACCTCTGACTTCATTCACAGTCAACACATCATTTCACTCCTAATGCCAAACAAAAACACACTCATGAACCTGTACACACAGAACCTCCAAATCTCACAACAAAGCAGAAGGGACTGACAACCACAGGAGAAGAATTTTCCAGTAATTCAAGGCCGAGTGACAGCATTACAACTGTAACACTGAAAGCCAACCCCTCTTCTTCATCGTTTTTTTAGGAATATTCTTGTTTTGCCCGATCACAAACCATTCTCCTGACAGAAGAGCAAAATAATTCTGTCATAATAACATCTGGAAAACAAGCAAACTTATGTCTCCATGTTCCCTCTGTACACAAGTGAGTTGGGAGGAATTGCAGGACCACATTTCTCACATGTTACAATGATTTCAGGGGAAAAAAACACACCTTCAAGATCAGTCACGGTCAACAGACTCCAGCAAAAACCTCAGACCAAGCAAATGATTCTGGAATAGTCCCCTGCAGGGTCACTTTTGCTTTTAACGTGAGTTGTCAACAAATGGTACTTTGCATTTTCAATGTTGCTTTAGTTCAAAGCCCTCTCCAGAGCAGCCTCACAGCTCTGTGGTTTGGCTGCCTGTGACTCCAGCACACCAACGTTTTCTTTGGGAGGACAAGCTGTACTTTGCAATCTGTTTTACTGTGTCGGTGCCTGAGCAGAAAGTCCAAATCACAGGTTTGCAACACAACTGAAAAGACGAGTTAAGAAATCAGAAGAATAACATTGCTTCAATGTCTAAAGCCACAATCACCATTTCTAAATCTGAGAGACTTTCCAGTATTACAAAAGCTCTCAAAAACATTAAGGTAAAAGGGGCAAACGGGCCATAGGCATGGAAAGAATGAATCCTGCATTCACTCACTGGCATGTACCATGTTTGTTACAACCAGTAAGTCCGGGAATTACTGCACAGGACACAACAGATCATTGCATAACTGCACGTGTGGGGAACAGCAGGTAGGACCTCCCGGTCCAGTATAACCATCCCCTGCTGGCATCTAAACTAAGGCATGAGGTTATGGTATCTGATTCGAGTGCATGTGGAACCGTCCTCAAACACAGGCCTTGTTTAACCCAATAAACTCAGAGAACATGGCTGTACCCATCCGTGTCAAGCAAAGATAGTGGTACAGTCCCGTTCCAAAGAGAAGCAACTCAAAATACACACACAGGCATCCTCCCTCCAGTCTCCCAATGGCATTTGAAGTGGCAATATCCCAGATCAATTCTTACACTTGCTGCTGCATCATTTATTTCATTCAATCTGTTTTGTACCCCATCTGTGAGCAGGTTAAAGCTATTCACCACGTCATCTTCACTTTCTAGTGGCTTCCAAATACAAAACGTTACAAACATTCAGTTGAATTACACATTGTAGTCTGGAATATGAAAAAAACAATTAGTTGACAGGCTCTTTATATTACAGCTGGAAAGGAAGGTAATTTACTTTCCTGGTCATGTCTATGTACTGCTTTTTCATTTAGTCTTGCGTGGTCTGTATCACAAGCAGCCTTCAACCTTGCGTATATTTCTTGCTACTACACGCACACCATGATTATTATTGTTGTTATTGTTATCACTTGAGGGGGGTGAGAAAACATATAGGAACCACAGCCATGAACCATGAAAAACACTCCTGTGCCAAATACTAAAATCAAAAAAGAAAACACAATTCCTCCACTCAGTTCTTAACTCGTAAATTCCTTTAGCTGGCCCTGTAGCCTCAACGGGAATAAACACTGCTCTCCCCTTGTCAAGTGAGCAGCAATAACTCAACGACAGGCAAAGGAGAAAAGCAGATTCTGAGCTGTAAGTTAACATACCTTCAAGCAGCCTGTTTCTTTTCTGCCTACAACTATGTTGCAAGAATGCCAAGAGTTAATTTACTAGCTCATAAACTGAGAAATCTTTCCCTTAACATAAAACTGTGTCTTCTTGCTCCAGCCTCAGCCAGACTAGACAGGTCAGATGTCCCTACTGATTACACTGAACTTCACAGCTTTCCTTTACCTCTTTTCCCTTCTTTTAACAACAGCTTCTTTGCACAGTTTTCTCTAGTTTAAACTAGCTCTCAGCATCTCCCCCTCCCACCTTCAAAACCACTGAACACCTTTCCCCTTTCACCTGCTGTTATCTAGAAAATTCCTGCATTCTGGTCAAGAGGCAAGCAAGATGAAAAGGGAGAGCGGGCAAAGCGCCACTCGGCAGCAAAGGAGAAAGGGAGAATTTAAGGATGGCAAAACCCGCTGGGCAAAGCAGTAAGTAAAAAGCTATGTAGGCAGGCAAACTGAACAAGTTTCTCCATCATGAGGTCCATCCCTTGGCCCTAAAATAGTATGTCACTCAAAAATTTATTCATAACAAGACTTCGTTCTAGATGTAGCATGATTTTACATTGCACTTCCTAACATACAGATTTTGAACAAGTCAGAGTTATGAACCATTTATGTCAGGGTTATTCAAGCTTCAAGATGGTAACAAATAATAATACCTACCTTCTACCTTAACTGCCTAAGAGATGAAGTTCTTATGTGTGGCAGGTCTGAATTTTCCCTTATACTCAAATACAAAACCAATTTAGACAGCAGCAGAGACACATGTAATATCTAAGGGTAGTACATAGACTTTTCAGCAACGACTACAGGTAGAGCACACTCCTTTCCCTGCAGATCAGTTTTGTAAACCTCAGAGAATCACAGAAATGCTTAGGCAAAATGACCTTTAAGGTTATTGAGTCCAACTGTTAACCCAGCACTGCCAACACCACCACTAAACCATGTCCCTAAAAGTGCCACATCTACATCTACACGCCTTTGCTGCCCTTCTCGGGACACACTCCAGCACCTCAACATCTTTCTTGTAGTGAGGGGCCCAAAACTGAACACAGCATTTGAGGTGGGCCCTGACCAGTGCTGAGTACAGGGGGACGATTGCTGCCCAACCTATTACTGATAGGCCAGGATGCTGTTGGTCTTCCTGGCCACCTGGGCACACTGCCGGCTCATATTCATCCGACAGTTGACCAACACCCTCAGGTCCTTTTCCTCAAGTGGGATAAATCCTGTATCACAAGTATATGAGTATAGCCTACCTCAGGTAAGATACTCATCCCCTCTCAAAATGATTAACAACTAGGAATTCTCAGTTTCACATTTTTAACCATACAATATGATGCAAGAGCTGAGCAACTGTTCGAGAGAGCTTGGGACACTGAGATTTCAGTGAAGACTGGAGGGATACAGTGAAGACTTAATAGTCCTGTGAGGTGGAAAGTGCCTTCACTGCTAGCTCACAAGCAGGGTTCATATTTTAGAACAAAAACCGTAGCTACATTATACAGTGAAAATTGTTCTCATTACCTTTTCTAGCTGCGCTGCCTCTAGTGCAAGGAACCTCCTCAGCACACTCCATGACACTGCTGGGCCCATGTTTTTCTCCACTGGAAGAGGAAGGAAAACACAGAAATTAACTCTTCTCCTGCAAAGACTTGCAGACAACTGCTGATCTCACAATGATGCTAGAAAAAACACACCCAACTCACACCCTATTTATTCTTGTAATTCAAGAGAATACTGCTGGTGCACCACCACACGAAGAACTCTGGGCTGGTTGCTCACGAGGGTAACAAATCCTCAAGGGCCTTACTGCAGAGCTGTGATGCAGCAAAGTAACTTCATGTGAACACATATGTAAGCCGTAAAGACAGAGACAACATCAAGTTTATGAAGTATTATTATAGTGTCACTCTTTAGCCTTGATATAGTCTTAGTTATTTCTTTAGCATTACACACACAGTCTAGGGCATCCTGATCTACAGAGACCCCAACGATTTTATTCCAGCCCTATCCTCTTGACAGAAACCCTCAAGCATTGTTAAACTGGCTACGTTAATTTCTTCTAGCAGTAGAGATTTTCACAGAGGAAAAAAAACCACCTTCTCCTAAGCAACACCTATTACACCTGCTTTAACCAGGTCAATTCATGGACTTTTTCCAAAACATTATTTTGCAATGACTGAAAAACTAGTCCAGACCTACCAGTGTGAAAGAACCCCTGAGAGCAGGTATTTTCTGGCAGCATTACATACTATAATCGCTCAAACCATCTAATTCCAGGTAATAGCATCAGAAAGCACAAAGTAGTTTGCATTTGTAATGACACGCCATGTCTTGCTTGGGCCGCAGTTTCCTTCAGCTCCACATTGTGAAGCGAAGTTTATTTTTAAGCTGAAAGAAGACTTTCAGTTTGAAAGGGCAAAATTTGAGGCCATGAATGAAAACCAAATAAACACAGAGGTGCTAAATGCAAAGGCATTCACCCCCAGCACTTACCTACCTGGGACCGACTGTAATCACCACAGCAATACGAGCTGCGCCATTTGTTACCAGTGCGATTCTATCTTCAAAGCTCATTTAGCATCATTTAAATGCTCACGGTACTACACGTGCTATTTAGGAAACAAAGCTCAAATGGAATCAACTTTAGCTGGTTTGTCGCTGCTAAACCCTTGTAGCAGAAAGTCTGGTAGCCCAGTCAGAGCAATACAGCACGTTGGATTTAAGGACAAACGTGGAATATCTAGCAAATCTAGACAGCAAAGCAGCAAAACCCCCAAACAGTCTAGAACTATGTCTTACTTAACAACCTGCTCTGAAACACCACTGCTGTTCAAGAAATGCCACTTCAATTAGAAAACGAATTGCAACCGGCAATGGTTCTTTCTGAATAGACTAGAAGACCAATTCCTTCTATCCTGTTTCATAAATATTTCAAGCAAAAATATAAAATAAATGAGAAGAAGCACGGTTCTTTTCCTTGAAAAACAGACTGGTAACAAGATCTTCAACAAAATCTCTGTGAAAGTGAGCTTAAAAGCCTAACTACTAAACAAGGTACCCCACTGCCGGGAGCTGCGCCTCAGGGAGCAATGGCGGCGCCAGGCAAAGTGCCACAGCTTTTCCAAGGAAAATATCCTGACCCCAGGTGGCTGGTGGCCACCCACGGCTGGCATTAGTCGTGGGTAAGGATGACTTGCCTTCCATTTTTCCCTGCAGTCATGTGTAGGCAGAGAAACGTGGGCTCTAACCTGAGAGGAACCGCAAGTCTCTCACTGAGGCTTCACTTCACCTCAGGAGGGCTCTGCCACCCGTTTCCACCGCCCCCCGCCCCGCCAAACTGCCGCCTCAGGACTTACTGCAGCCAGGGCTCCAAAAGCACAATTTCAGCAGCAGGGACAAATATTCCTTGCCTGTTCGGAGGTACAGCAGGAGGGAGTCTGTCCAGGAGCAGGCAGGTGCTTGGACAAGAGCCCCACACAGCTGTGCCCAATGTCTGCCAACGAGGGGGCACGGGGCTGCTCCTGAGGGAAGGAGGGGGCTGCCCTGCCTCTGTGTGACCTCTTTTGCTAAATAAATACGCTTCGGAACAGATGCATTTCAATATTTATACTCCTGAATCATCTGGGTTAACTGAAGAAAGGTAGGCTTTTATATCCAGGGTGAACAAAGAACTTCCTAGCTCTAGTTAGCAGGAAGGCGGCAAGGTGTGCAGAGATGGGCAATAAGCAAATGCAGCCCCTAATTTTTGGGGTCGGATGTGTTGAACTCCATGATCCACACACACAAAACCAAATTACATACACCTGTAAGACTTGAAGCCATTAAGCAGAAGCTTTTCCCTGTTCCCCAAAGCTTCTGAGATGAACGTGATCAATATCCTCCAGGACAAGAAACACGTAGTTAGGCGTAAAACAGGCAGAAAAGATAAAACCCAGTAAAAATGGTAATAGATTTCTCTGCTGAATGAAGTGGGTTTCACAACTATGAAATCCTCCCTTGCAAGTTGAAAAAAACCCATGTGCTGTCACAGTACCTCAGGTCTGCTCAACTTAACCAGACCTTTTTTAAATATGAGAAAAACAGTGGGTTTATAGCAACTATGATACAAATAGCAAAGCCCTGAAGCTTCACACACAACTCCAGTATTTGTAAAGCTCTTTTCTTCCAAATTTCACTCCAGGATCCTGTAAGTGGCCCTTTTTTACACTGTAGTAGAACACCACCATTAGACTAATAACCATTTGGCCTAATCTCATTGCAATCTCAAATGGGAAAAGCAAAAGGTAATTAATCAGTCACATATTGCCAGCAGGTAAGAAATGTCCTAACCTGAAAGTATCTTGACAATAAAACTATTGGGAATGATTGCACTGTATTATTTATTTTTCCAGCCTCTGGAAATCTTTGGTCATTCGACACTTCTGCTCTGTCCCACTGTTCCAGCCCTGCATAGTCTCCATACTTCCCCAGCCACCACTCTCATAAAACTGGAAAAGAGACAACTTTTGGGGCTATGCAACTGAAAAAACTACAAGAAAAACCACATTGTTCTGCCCAAGCCCAGCCTCTTAAGCAGAAATTCCTACGCTGTCAGTTTGCCAGGTTTGAAGCCCTTGGAGACAGTTCACCAACCTAGAGCAGGCTCCAAAGGAGCCGCTGATACCTACACACTCTGTCAGCGGTCCTACACCACTGCAACAATCTCTGCTGCCAGCCTCTAGACCAGCACATCAGTTTGCTTTACATACTTGGCCATTATTCCAATTTTGTTTTATAGGCACGAGTAAAGCTTTCATGGCCACGTCCCTCTAAAATCTCTGCTTGGCCTCGCATGAAGCATCACTGTATGCTGTTTTTCCAGGCAATTCTTACCTAGAAGGTCTCTTTTTTCCTCAAGAATCTCTCACTTAGCTCCTCTTTTCCCTAGATACACTGGTCTTCTGTAAAGCCTGCAGTATGTGAGGCAGGCTGGTCTCAACGACACCCAGGTCAACAACATACTGAAAGATTCCCCTCTAACTGTCCCTGCTGGCCTTTCTGTGACAGGGACAGAATGGGGACACAGCTCAAAGCCATACCTTTGAAAAGGCTCCCAACTAACAGGCATCTCTCTGCTGTAAGAGCTGGTGTGACCTTTGTTTTAACTATGTAGAAAACCAAATTATTTTGTGCAGGGGGGGAAAGAAAAAAAAAAAAGCAAAGAAAATGCTGGCACCAGCCTGAGCCGAGTGAGGAGAATGTGCTGGTACCAGCAGGGAAAGAGGAGAGACTGCATGCATGGACAGATTGTGCTCCCTCCTCTCTGCTGGTACCAGCACACCTTCTCACCTCCATGGACCACTGTTGCCCCAGGCTCTGACAACTCTCCAGTCCCTCCCTGTCGTCCAGCTGAGTCAGCAGAGGTGAACTTCCAAGCAGGACAGAAGAATCCTTCACAGCCACAGCTGGCAGACATGAAGACTCTGTGCACCAAGCAGGGAAGTAAAGGAAAATGGTTCAGGCAAGTCTGTGACTCTTAACTCACTGCCTCCTGTATTACAATCTAAGGCCTAGGGAAAGAATATGGAACAGCAGTTTTATTACATGGAACTAACGCTCATGATTCACAGATTTTAATCCCCAGCAAGCCATCACTCAGGAGGCTAACATAACTGCAATAACAAGCTGAAAAGCAGGAAAGAGAGAATTAGGAAAACACAGAACAAAGGAGGGAAACACGAACACACAGCAAGTGACCTGAACTTCAGGGAGATGGAAGAAAATGAACCAAAGTCGGGAGAGAATTGAGCAATCCTGTAACTTCTCTGGAGGGTTCACTATTGATGAAAATCCCACAAACAGTATCATTGATCATGTGAGTAAATCTGCTTTTGGTAGAACTACTAGCATATCTCACCCAGTCTCTAGGCCTGTTTTCCAGGTGTTAAGTCAAAATGTTGATGATCTCAATGGCAGTCTGAGTGGCCGGCAAATCGAAGAGCGAAGATCTGTGAATCCTAAATGGAGTGCATAAACCCACAGAGCAGAGTCATGGTAGCAGCGAGGATGGGGAGAGATGGGCAGCGAGAGGAACGGGAAGGTGGTGAACTGAATGGATGGACTGTATGGAACAGCTCAGCAGTGTATCAGAAGTTCTGCACAAATTAAAAAGAAGAGTATATTGAGTAAGAGAGTAGATAAGATCCACAAGACAAAGCGTAGGGAATTTCCCCCAAGCAGAGAGACAACAGCCTGAAGAAGTTACCTTTACCTCTCCTAGGGGTAAAAGTGGTGCCAGAGAGTCAGGGAAGGAGGAGAGTTAAAGTTCAGATACCACTGACAGTAAATGCTTTGCATCTGTTGTTGAGCTTGGCTCTGCCACCTGCCTGCAAGAAGGGCTGGGAGGAGGAAGCAGCCGTGCAGAAGCACGACAGTTATGTGACAGAAAGAGGAAGAAAAATACACATACAGCTATTTTTGATCTCAAAGATGCCTACAGCACCGGTTCCCTGTAGCCTTCTCCTTTCTTAAAGAAAAAAGAAAAGGCCTTCTTGTGAGAGGAGAATTTTAGTTTGTAAGCACTGTCTTACCAAGACAAGAAAGGTAAGGAACAAGACTATGCAGACCTGAACACGGGCAAGAGCCAAAGAAATGGCAAACTGGGCCAAGAGGTACACAGCAACAGACCACAAAGATCACAAGTCCTCATGCGAGGTCAGCAGCACCGTGCTGTTGTGTTGCTATTTCATTTCAGGTGTCCAGGTCAGTCGTTCTGGGACACACACAGGGCTTTCTCTGTCTTAACTCTCTCCGCTCCTTCACCAGCCTGGGAGCAGCAGAGCCCTGGCCAGAACCAGTCCCTTTACTGTGGCCGAAATGAACTTTGCTTTAAATTCCCAGGGCGTTCAGGTCAGCTCTGCAAGATTAGGCTTGAATTACTCTGTATTTCTGTCTGGAATGGCCAGGTAGGAGCTACTTCCAAGGTAAGTTCATTACATGCTGAACAGACATAATGTTCCCAAGACCAGTCTCCTCCCAGTTCCCGGCTGTAACTGAGCTTTCTTTACAGGGTACAAACCAGGGCAGGTCATCTGGGGTGTGGAAGAACTGCCCCCTGCTCCCCCCCAGCACCAGGCAATATGAACAGTAACTGGAAAGGGAAGGAGCCGCTTGGCTGCACAGCCTCCTGGTCGGATGGCAGCTGGATCCAGCTTGCTTCTTGCCTAGCTTGAACTCTTCCACAAGGTGAGTTTCTCCTTGACTTCAGGATCTTCACAATTTCCTCCCAGTCCAGAGGGTGAATGTGGTGGGAAGAAAAAAAAAAAAAAAACCAAACAAAAAAACAACCCACAAAATAATAAAACCTGAGGGGGGTAGTTCTGCTGCACAAATACTTCCTTTCTGAGCTTTGTTATGAGTTTTGGAACTGCAGTATGCTAAGAGAGGGTGGAGAAGCCAAGGTAAGCAAAGGATTTATAACACTACGAAGTCTTCCGTGTTCTTAGTTCCTGCTGACCTACAAAAGCACAGGAAAATACACTGCAAGAAAACTCCTAAGGGCAGTAAATCATTGATGGGGGACATTCACTGATGGACTTACTATGGATCAAATAACATTTGCATCTTAAAATTGAAAATTACTTCTCCTGGAGACAGTTCAAGGACTATTTACCTTGTGTACAACACTGCTTTCACTAGAAGAACAAAAATTAACTCTGGCTTCTCTGACAAGATCAAAAAACCCCCACAGGTTAGGACCTCACCTATAGCAAGATATTCTGATGTTTCATCTATGTGGAACAAATGCAACTTCAAGGCCACACGTAACAAGGAAGGACCATGTCTTTTTACAGTTCCAATTTCTAACTTCTGCAAGCCATGTTGTAATGTAAAATCAAACCACGAATATCCAACTTCTTCCTCTCATCTCTCCCCCGGTATCATTTGTGAACACATTCATTATCTGGCCCTTTCCCAACAAGCTGTTAGCCCAGGATCTACATGTAGGACTGTGGTAATTCACCTTTCCTGCCATCTAACATCACAGCATTGCTCAGTCTGGGGATCCTGAAGAGCCTGGTGCTTCAGCCAAGCTGTTTCCTATGGCTGCCAAAAGGGACAGCATCCAGCGTTGTAAGAGGCCTTCGACCTATACCCCTTGTTGACTTCCTTGTTGATCACAACCCATTTATGAGCCAGTACCTCCCCTGGTACCGTTTACAAAGGCCACCCTGTCAGACCTAAGCACAATGGTCCTCCAGAAGAATTTAGTAAGAGCTGGGCACCTGGAAACCACCAGCTTTTTCAATGCCAGGTTCTTCACTTTATCTATGTTTGGCTTTGAAAATCTGCTCCAAGAAATAGGCTTAATAGAGGCTTTCCTCCCAACAAGAATACCACAGGGGTACACTTTGTATGGTTTTTGGAACTACAAAATATAGAGTTGTTTGCTCTATTGCTCAGCGGTGGAGGAGCAAGGGGCTGCAGCAGATTTCTCACAGAGAACTGCACGCCTTTTCTGCTATTCTGGGCTTCAGCTTGTCAGAACTTACACTGGCTGACAGATGGGCGAGGGGGAGATTGCTGAGTCCCAACAAATTTGACTTCTCCACAAATCCAAAGCAGACACCGCTTCTGCACTTCCCTGGTTTCAGCACGATCTCCTTTTGCAGCTCCGTTGCTTCATGCCTTTAGCAACGCAGCAAGTCGGCGACGTGATCTGTGGGGGACTCTTCCTGAATCATCCCAGTATTACGTGCCTTAGTACTTCTGCAAATCCACAGGAAAGAGATGCTAACTGGATTCCAGGTACGCATTAAAGTACGTCAGAACAAGTGAGACACATGGAATACACAAGGCATTGGAAGCAGAGAAATAGTGTCTCTATCACCACAGATTTTCTCTTCGAATGTAAGAGAAATCAGTTGCTGCTTTTACTTCCAAAGCCAGGACAGGAACAGTTAAATACATCCAAGATTGTCCCAGAGTTCTCACATAAACAGACAGAGGTGAACATCACTGTACGATCACCAGCACGTAGGGAATGTCTTACTGCAAAGTCCCAAAGGCCCTCTTCTTATTTCGGGGGCCACTGTTAAAAAAAATACATTTTGGGGATCTCGTCGTTTAATTCAAAATGTTTTCAGCCATGAAAGAGCTGCACTCCAAACTGTTTGTGAATTTATCCCAGATCAATGTATCACTGGGTGTTGTATAGAGAAAATTCATGTTCTCACCAATTAGGTTTTACAGCCCTTTGTTTGTTTTTTCAGCTGAACCTTGAAGAAGAAAGGCTCATCCACAGCTTTTACAAGATTATCTAAAACTTTATATACAGTTTTAACACGTTTCTCATTGTGCTGCATATAAAACAAGTACTTGGCACAACAAACCAGCAGGACTGATGATTCAACAGGTAGGAGAAAGATGGACCAGGGTCCATTCCATGGAGTTATGACTCACCCAAAGAGTTATAAAGTTATTTATAGAAGCTGGTCAGGTAAAAGTTGAGATGAAAGTACTAAGGATGTGTTAAATGAATACTTCCTTTGGCGAAGTTATTAAACATGTACCTGGCTTCAAATTGATCCACTGATCAACCCTCTCAGTGAGACTGTTCTTTTCTCAAAGAAACGAGGCATTTAACTATTTCAGGCTCCTGGAAACAACCCAACAAATTGTGTGTTTCATCAAGGAATAAACCAACAAGCACAGAGATGGCCTCCAAAACTCAGTGCCAAGCAACTCCTTTGATTTGCCAGGATTAGAATTTCCCAGTTTCTTTGGAAGAGGAAGCCACGGTTTTATTCTTGTTCCCCTGTGGTGAGTGACTCCTCTCACCTGTGACAGAAACACAATACCTAAAACAAGTTTAAGTATTCATTTCATTCAGGTCAGGGGCTCACCTTCTATGGATGGAACTTCCAAAGGCAAGGTTGCTTGTTTGTCATATTTTCTGGATTTCACTCTGGTAGGTGATAGTTTTGAAACCTCCCTTTTCCCCAATTTAGCTGCAGAGAGATGAGAAAAAGGAACTGATAAGAGAAGAGCAAATTCTTGTACTCCCATGGTATACACCATGGGAAGTTATTAACAAGCATTTTCTTCTTACAATAAGTAAATTAGTTTTAGTTTTTTTAGTTGTGAAAGAAAGAATTCCCATTTTTACTATAAATTAAAACCCTTCTTCTTCACTTCAGGCTTTTATTCCTCCCCTAGAAGCAGAACTGATGGCATTCTCTTGTGTTTGAGAACAGAACCATCTACTTCAGGTTACCTACCCAGGAACTTCGGCGTGATGATGCTGTGATCTTTCAGCAGCAGTGTAAAAACAGCTTCTTGGGAACCTTCATGTCCTGAGAGGAATAAAAGCACAGTATTAAAACCAGAAACTTTTGAAAGGACATTTTCTGCAGGGAGAACCGGGGCCATGAGGAAATCTCTGTCACACACGGAGGTACTCCTGACTTCCACTACACCGTTTTGAAAAGCAGCCTTAATTTCAACATCCATTAGGTCCTACTGTCTCTGAGCGGAGCTAAGGATGCGCAGAGGCTCAGGCTGAGAATCCAGGATGAAAATCCTCTTTAATTTTCAACCTCCACCTATGTGAGGGTATTTCTTTAGCTACAGAGGAAAAGAAAAGCACCTCCAATGCCGGGATTTGCAAATGTACCTACGGGTGACTTTAAGAAGCACATACAACTCCCTCTCACTCAGGAGCTGCGATGTGTACTGGTCCTGGTTCTGGAGCAAATACTTCACCTGGCCATTCTCATCTGCCAGTTCTATTTCACCTGCAACACACAGGAGTCAAGGTCAGGGTTGAAAGCCAGGAGGCTAGTAAGAGCTACAGCAATTAAACTCAAGCTCTACAAAGGTAACCCACATCTGAAAACCAACCCAAAGTCTGGGGTCATTTTAGTTGGGCACTGTGATTCAGGACCATCTCAAAATAATTAGCTTTGCTGACACGCTGGGAGGCTGGATGAGAGTTTCATGCTGGAATCAGCAGAAACCAGACAGCTCATTTCAGATCCCAGAGCCACACACAGACATCAACCAAAGAGGTTCCTTTTCAGGGAACTCAACCATACCTTCCTTCTCACAGCCACAGCAGCGTTTGATGCTCTCCAAGAGAAGCTGAACTTTACACTGAATGTTGAAAAGGGCCTTTTTGTTTTCTGTTAAGAGAGGCACAAGTCAAAGCACCCAAAGAAAAACTGATGGCCCTTGTGACCCTTCTCCAAATTCTAAATGAAGTGACCCTGCACTCGATCACCCTTATCAGCAGGCTCAGGGAATTGGAACCCTTCTAAATGTAAGGGGATTTCACAGCTACTCCAGACAGCACTGGACTTCTAGAAGACTCCATAAACCACTAGAGAAAGGGCTACCAACAGTAAATACTTCAAAAGTAGAACTAAAACAATGGTTGCACCACTCTTCCTTGTATTTGTTCTTTCCAAGGCACTATTAACAGAGCACGGAAAGAAACGCTGCATGAAACTCTGCTCTTGTCATCGATAATCTTTGGTTTTGTGGGGAAAAAAAAAAGAAGACCCAAAAAGTTTTGAAACTCAAAAATGTTTACTTACAAATGTAGTGTACTCATTGAGATAACCCCAATGAGGAAAAAAGAAACCTTGGAGCAAAATTCCATACAGGTATCTTTGTTTTGATCTAAAGCAAAAAACTGTTTTCCCTGAAAAACCATTACGATGAAAAATTTAATCGATTTTATTTATTATTGCCTTTCACTCTGCCTTTTCCAATTATTACCTGGAAGCACAAGTCACAGAGAAAACTTTATCACCTCTCTGGGTACCTTGATTCCCTGCGAGTATTACAGAGACATCAATCACTGAAGACGCCTACCTCCATGCAGCACTGTTATAAACATATCTGCTGATAACCTAAAAAAGAAACCAATAAGGAAAACAATGACAGTTTTTTTCACTACAATATTCTAGCACAGGCAATCACAGAGTGACCCACAGGTGCTTTGTAGTGTTTGACTGTAGGTATGCTTCGCTTCTTAAAACCCTTCCATTTTCTCAAAGTCCCTTCCAAGTGTCAGTAAGTACCTAAATTCTCCCAAGGTGAAGTTGCAAAACAAACCAAAACCTTTGGGCAGCAAGCTCAGATAACGTGGAACCACCACAAGGAGTAGATGAGGGCAAAAGACCTTGCTGTTCCTCTGGATCCACCAGAGACACCAGTTAGTGGAAGCAAAAGTGAGAGCTTCTGTCTTGGCTCCCAGGAACTGAAGTCTCACCTCTCTTAATACCCACGATGGTTCTGAAAAGGCAGAAGGAGTAAACACAGATTTGTGTCTAGGAACCAGGAAGGAGTGGGTTCACGAGCCTCTTCACACATAAGCAATTTGGTAAATATTGCAACAAGAAGAGAACAGGCTTTGCTGTTTGTTAGCAACAGCAGGGTGAAGGCTCCCTGTGGGGGTTATCAAGGCACTGGGCTGGCTCCCAGTCAAGAAGTTTCACGTTGCTGCACTTCACCTGGAGCCGAGGAATATTGCACAGAAAGAGATGGAGCAAGTGTTCCAGTATCTTGTTTTCCTGTTCCGCAGAAGCAAAGCCCACTTGGCAGCCAGGCCTTCTTGGCATCACACAATCAGGCCAAAAGAATGAAAAAAGGATATTTTCAGTTTAAAGATGAGGCTCCCAGAGCACTGGACACCAGCAGCTACAGCGATCCCTGCAGCCACCACTAGAAAGAATAGTTTAGGGGTAACTCTTTGCTCAAAAATCACACCTCCGGAGACCTTCAAGGTCTGCCAGCAGACTTTACTGAGATCAGAGTGAGTATATGGAAAACATGCAGAGGCAGTGTAGAGATGCTGGGCACAGCACAGAGGTATGGATGGAAGTGACACTGGAAACACCCTCACAAATATCCCCTCTGTCAGAGATCATAAAGGCTGTACAGAATGCATCAATACGCAGGGGCTTTACAGCACCCACGGCCTCAGCTGTTTTCTGCTTTACTGACTTAACAAGGAAAACTATAAAATTAATAAGCAACGTCAAGAACCCCAGCTTCCTTCCCAGGCCTATGGAATCCTTGATAATCCAAGGCCAGAGTGACAGTATTTCAATGAGGGTAAGCAAACAGAATATGGATTATTCACTATGTATTTGACCAAGTGCATCTTTAACTAAATACGTATCTATTGCAATACTTCAGGTACCGCAGCTCTGTCTGCAGACACACACACTCTCCCAATAATCCCCTTTTAGCCATTGCCAGGGATAAGCCAGGTTCCTCCCAGGAAAGAGCTGGCAGCTATTTTACTTTGCAGAAGATTAAATACTTCTGCTCATGTCTCTTCGATCCTCTCAGCAACTCAGCTCCTCTTCCATTTCCAGCAGCAGAACAGCTTCATCCCTCTTTTGTGGCCCAAGAATCCAGCAGCTCAGAAGAGGGCTGAGCTCCCCACGCTCGTTTGATGTTTGCTGTCTGTTACAGAAATTCAAAACATAAGCAGAGTGCAAGTTCAGTGGACAGCATCAAGGGACCTCTGTGCCACCACTAAGACAGCCTGGTGCGATGGGCCAAAAACCAGCAGAGGATGTGCTGTCAGCAGTACCTGGTATCGTGACAGCGACAGTCACAGTGACTCAGGAGCACATGGCAAGCTGCAGAGCACACAGTGACAGCACATCCAGGCTTTTGCAAAGCTCACTGATCCCCACTTCCAAAATAATGCAAATGACCCATCCGTAAATTACACCAAACCCACGCCATTAATAATGTCAAACTCTAAGCACTGCAGTCTAAAAATTCAGCGATAGCTTGAGGAAAACATCCAGACTGCCTGCTTATTTTAACTCTTTGCTTATTTACTGCTGTAAACCAGCACACATGGAGAGAAGCAGCTGCCTTACTCTCCTGCTGGCAAATTACTCTCTGAGATCCTGGATCTTGGCTGTGTCACAACGTTTTCCCTAGAAACCTGTTGTGATGAACAGAAAAGCTCCAACAAATGAATTCCTAAGAAACGAAAATCCACCCTGTTGTCTAAGTACCTGCTGAGAAAAAGGAAGAAACAAGCCTACCTACGTCAATTAGCCAGGCTTATTGACCTTATTAGGGCCACAAAAATGCTCAGAGGGCTGGAGCACCTCTGCTGTAAGGACAGGCTGAGAGAGCTGGGGTTGTTCAGCCTGGAGAAGAGAAGGCTGTGGGGAGACCTTAGAACAGCCTTCCAGGATCTGAAGGGAGCTACAGGAGAGCTGGGGAGGGACTCTTTGTCAGGGAGTGGAGCGACAGGACAAGGGGTAATGGCTTTAAATTGGGAGAGGGGAGATTTAGATCAGATACCAGAAAGAAGTTCTTAACTGTGAGGGTTCCTCCAGGAAACCTGTTCCATCACTGGCCCAGGTTGCCCAGAGAAGCTGTGGCTGCTCCATCCCTGGAGGGGTTTCAAGGCCAGGCAGGATGGGTCTTTGACCAACCTGGTCTGGTGGGAGGTGTCCCTGCCCAGGGCAGGGGGGTTGAAACTGGATGATCTTTAAAGGTCCCTTCCAACTCTAACCATTCCATGATTGTATGACCTTTTGGTGACTTCTTTCTAATGACCTGCAGCTCAACAGCAGAAATCCACGTGTGTGTTCTACCACCAAGGCACCAAGGAGGAGACAACTTCTCTCCTCCCATATGGTAGTCTTATATCCCACCCACTACAAGGAAACAAAAACTGCAATACAGACTAGGATTCATCACCTGGTTTAACAAGGTCTGATGCCTGCTGCAGATTCACCAAAGCTTGCTTGATCTCACACAGGGTCTTGGCGAGGGGGGAAGCTGCTATCAGGCCCTCCACCTCCAACTCAGTCAAATAATCCAAATGCAGATCTAAACCTGAAGAAAACAGTCACTTTTAAGCCTAAAGGAGGAAGAGACTCTTCCTGGCTGGATGACTGCAACATACATGCTACCACAAGGAAATACTACTGTATTGAGCAGGTTGAATCCTCTCCAGAGGCTGTGAGGATCACAGAACTGATAATACAGAATTTTCCTGACCTCCCCCCTATTAGAATCTAATTAGTATAATAACACCCAATCTCTTCCCTATAGTTGGTCACATATAATGTATCGGTGTAAAGGGTCTGTGGGGAGAAAAGCTTCTTGACCTCCCTTTTACAGAGAAACTGAGGAGGCAGAAGTGGATTTCCTGAACTGGACAAATTCCAGTTCTCCAATTACGTAAGAAATAAATAACATACATGGGAAAACTTAATTATACATTTGCTCTGTCAGCAAATGCACACACCCTCTCTTAACCTAGACTTCACTGAACCAGCCTTCTGCTCCCATCGCTGAAAAGCACCTGTGGCACCCACAACTGAGTCTGTGTCACTGTCCTTACCGTGGTCTTCACATCCTGGGAAGCTGAACAAAGCATCTGTCCTACTGAAGAGCTCACACAGCTGAAGCAGCTCATGATCCTGTGGGATCAAAAGGGCCCAAGATTTAAAGAAATGGGTAAGTGGAAGAATGAGCAGAGAGGTGAGAGATGGCCCAGCAACAGCCATCTGCAACCCACCTGCCTTTCTGCTACTTCTGATTTACTTTCACTGGTCAGGCTGCCCGGTGTACAGGGTACAACTGCCACCGCATCCTGCTCTGGGACCTTCTGCTCCATCTCTCGTTTCACAGCTACGTTCTGGCACAGAGCATTCCTAAGCAGCATTTCCAGAGCTTTCATTAACTCTGTTGCCTCTTGCCACGGAGCACCTAATGAACCCGACAAGCAATTCAAGTGGATTTCCACAGAACCACATGAAGAACTGTAATTGAATTCCAGAGCAAAATCAAGAGCAGGAACCTTCCTTTGGAAATGCTGTAGCATTTCCAACTAACTCGGTGCTTTCCCGTCCCTCAGCTGACAGACCTGTCTTCTCACTCTACTCACAGGCAGGCCATCAGCTCTTACAGAACTACAACAACCTTGGGAGACGCTGTGGAGTCTCTTCTGGTGTCCCAGCCATGCCTTTATCACCCGTTCCGCTGATGCCACCCTTACACAGAGCTTCTCTCTTGTTCTCTCACCTGCTTGGAAGTTGTTGCTGCAACATTCATCACATGGTTCAAGGCCCGCTGCTGCCCAGCTGCTCTCTGCAGGTTTATGATCACCAATTTTTTGCCTGGCAAAGCTTTTCAAGCTTTCAGGGTCCAATGCTTGCACCATGTCCTGTTTACAGGAAGCAGTATTACACACTGCAAGCCTCACAGTCCACCCGTTCCACATTCACAACGGAGGTGAGCACAACTATTTTATGCCAGAGTAAGGTACCGAAAGGAGTAAGGACAACCATTTCCTTTGCAGATTTCACACTTCCAAGACTCCTTTTCCCAAACTATTTCCTCACACTGACCGTCAGACTTTGCATCTGCTGGCTGATGCCATTGTAGAACACCAACACGTCCATCCTGTGCTTGGCCAGCTGAGAGGCCAGGTGCAAATTCTGATCTTCCAGTTTATCGTACAGGGTGCGGACACTGAAATCCTCCAGAACCCTCAGTGCAAAACGCTCTTCTGAAACAGAGAGTTAAGTCTCACGCTTAATCACTGGCCACATAAGAGCGTAACGAGTCCGTTTTGTGCACTGTGAAGAAAGGAAATGGATCAGGCAAGAGACATAAGTGAGGGGACACACGTTAGCGAGGGGGAGGATGACAGAGCGTTACTACCAACTCCTAACTTGTCCAGTAAACTGTCAGGGTGCTACTTCTCTGTAAGCTGTTCTCAGCATCACTAGATGGTGCCATCTGCTGGGCTTTGTGCTTGCTGTTCCCTGTGAACATCCTGAAATTCCCAAGATGAGGTCATCCCCAGATGGCAAAAGCGGCCCGTGAGTCATGGCCCTTCAGAGAACAGAAGGACCAACAGGAGAATCCAAGGAAATATTTTTAAATATCATTATTTAAATAGACAAGAGAATGGGGAGTGATTAGGAAGAAGCAAACGGGAGAACGCCTGGGGCTGACACAGCACTTCACCTGCATGAGGCGCAGCTCCTTTCTCTCCAAAGCCAGGATCTGCTCCAGAACCACGAGGACCAACCGTCTGATAGAACTGAAGGCTAGAGGGAATGACAGAACAGGGTGGAGATCATCTCACTATTCTCAGTAAAACCAGATACTGCACTATCACCGGCCCAGTTCCAGCAGGACAGGTTTCTTGCCTAGATTTTGTAGTCAAAACACACAGGGGAAGAGGCCTAGGCCAGGTAACCCAGGCAGTAATATTCTCTGCAGATCACGACAGAGCTGTTATACACTCCACTGCAAGAGAGCTGGAATACTGCTGGGGGAACTCCTAGGGAATACTGAGGAACTCCCCGTGCAGCTAGAAAGTCAGTGTACTGTAAAGCTGGCAAGAAGCCCAGCAACGAGGACTGAAACAGTCAGTAACTGCAACAGGACACGCTTTTGTGCTATCAAGATTTGAGCTCCTTTGCTCCGTGCCAAGGCGTTTACCTGTCTTTAAGGAGGATGTACTCTGGTGGGATGTGTGGCTCACCCAGGCTCCTCCATCGTGGTTTCCAGCTCTTCAGGGGGCTAATGATGGGCACAGCAGGCTGGAGCGCTACAGCCAGGGTTGTCAGCACCACAATTAGGAAGCCCAGAACAAAGAGAACCACTAGGGAAGCCAAGAGGGATGGCAAGAAGTGAGACACACAGGAAGCAGTGTTTATCAACAACGCAGCCTCCCTTTTACACTTTACTGAACACTCACCCTCCCACGCAAACCCAACATTTAGCAACTTTCATATTCCTTACACGAGCTTCTGCTTCTCCCCTTGCTGATCTGGTACATGCAGGCAAGGAGGCCAAATGTTTTCAGGGGTGGTAGCTGAAGGTGACAGAACTCTTGCAAGCCCCCCTGTCATTTCTACTGCCTTAACTGTCCTCTCTCTGATGGACAAGGGACAGGCACGTGCACAGCACTTGCACACAGGTATGGCTTTTTACTGCCCTCGCTTTAGCCTTTAGTGAACAGTCAAATGATGCACTTAAATTTCAGTTTAGTTTATCAAGGAAAGACACGGCCACTTTCTGCTTTCAAGCCAAGGAAAACAAAACAAAACCCTCTACTAATTGAATTCCTCAAGGAGGGTGTGGGGAGAAATACAGCTGCTCCTTCCCTCTCTCCCCGCTTCAAGCTCCTACACAGGCAGGTTCTTGGCTAGACAGCAGTGAAGTTTGGGGAAGGGGAGTTCCCACAGAAGAAAGGGATTAAAGCTGACAAAGCCAGTGGTTTGATGGTATTAAAAAAAGAAATGTTAAAATTCTTGTTTAAACACACCCAAAGAGGTACAAGAAAGGTCAGAGCTAAGCATCAAGGTTCAAGATAGGTATCGCTTTTTTTGGCTGTACCTGCGATAGCAGCCCAATTAGGAGCTAAGTTCAGATCCTGTTGCTTCAGAATCCCGTGTCTGGCCAGCTGGAACAGAGAAGAGGGCTGGAAGGACACATTTCTGGGGTCACAGCCCACATTTGCTTCATTCACAGTCACAATCAGAAAGTGTTCCTGGATGGTCCTATCCCTGAAAACGTATGTCCCAGACTCCAGGAAAACATGGGCGAACCTAAAAGGGAGAAATAAGGAAAGCACAGGTTGATCCAAGCTCCCTTCAACCTCTAGCTGTGATGATGGTTAAATAGTGGACTTGAACACCCCAAACTTTGGCATTTCCACATACTGCTCCCTGCCCCTAAGACATGCACTATTCATCACACCAGGTGTTACCAGGAGATGTTGAGCTGAGTCTCTTGGATGAGGTGGTCTAGCCTTCGGAAGGGTCCAAAATCCCAGCTGGGGTTGCTGTTGTACAGGTGCTGCTTCTGATAAACAGGGTAATGGCTGGAGGCACGATCTGGGAACAGTTCAGCAGAGAGTCAGGGTTTCTGGCCCACTTCAGTCAGGAGAGCTGACACCAGTACAGCAAAATACTATGTGCCTGCATGTCTTTTACAGGGGCCACACGGTGTCAACTCATTTAACTGAGATGCATTATTACCCAACGAAGATTTAGTGCCTTCTAACAGAGGAAAAATGTTATCTCTATTCTACAGACATCTAGTCAAAAAGTTAAAAAAACCAAACCCCACACCAAGTAAGTCACTGGCAGAGCCCAGACTAAATTCTGGAATGCCTTGAGGGCAAAAGAGAAGGGAGATGAAGGAATGTGCTCACACATGCAGTTCTACTACACGTGGAGTCGTTGCTCTGAGCAGGTCTGGACACACATATCTGCAAAGAGCACCAAGACCCAACAATACTTACTGTGGGAATTGATGCTAAGCTGGAAAAGGATCGTGTCTCCTGCTTCCAAACATATCACTGGGTTAGGAACGAGGGGCAAGGCGTGGATATCTTTGGAAGAAGTCCTCTGGATGCGACGACCTTTGTGTAGCAACTGACGGGCTGGAAAATCTCCTGCCCCAGGCAACAGAAGGAAACAGAATTAATTCTGTGAAATGAGCAGCCCGTGAGAACACCTAAGCCTTGGCAATAAAGAACAATTTCCCTTGTATCTGTGGGCAATTACAGCTTACAAGGCCAAATTCTACCCTCAGTCATGCCAAAATCATCCTACCACCTTGATTTGACCCAGTGCAGGTCTCCCAGACAGAACGAGATCTCTCCCTACTTTCTAAATAGTTGGGAATGTCTGACAATAAAGTCCCTCTGTGCCAACTGGAAAGGAAACCAATGGCTTAGTCTGGCTGGAACTGAGGTTCCCTCTGTGGGGCTCTTAAGCCTTACCCATGAGAAATGCATCCAGAAGGTCGGTGCTGGAGACAATGAAACCCAGCACTCCACTGGGACTAAACAGAACCAAATGCACCCGCTGGCTTTTCTGCACGTGTTCATCTGGGCCCAGGACATTTGCCACTTCCTATTAAAAACAGAGGGGAACACTGATCACTGCTACAATCAACCTTGGGCTCGGATCCTGGTTTGTGATCAATTTTCAGCTACACAGACTGTTTAATTGAGATTTTTTTCCCCCTCATCGTTCAGGAATGGTCATTTCTCAACAATGCACCAACATGCTGCCTGATCAGCGCTGTGGGTAATGAGACATACCGAGCCTCTCCTCCTCCTCCTCTCCACTCACAGTGTCATACCCCTCTGTAACCTCAACCCTCAGGAGTCCCTTTATCTCAGTGTAATCTAGAAGGGCTCTCTCCAGACTTGGACACTGCGTTCCCCCACTCCATACTTACCCTCACCTCTCCATCGTTCACCCTTAGAAGCAGCTCCCTATTGAGGCCGAATCCCAAGGAGATCCGTGGGGCTCTCAGCCAACACAGCTGGTCGCAGAGCTCCTCAGCAGAGACGTACTGCTTGCAGTGACATCTATAAAAAGCAGACAAAGAGTCGTGATCACTTACAACCCTGAGCAAACAGCCCCAACGTGCTGATGGTCAGAGTGGCCCCAGTATCTTACAACCTGCACAACGAGTGGGGTTACTGTATATCCAGGGAAAAAGGGATAGAGCAAACTCACAGTCCATGCATGGGAAAAGCCAACACATTCTACTCCCTAATATAGTCTCAAATAGAGATAAACTCCAGTCCTGTAACAGGGCATTATGCACCCCTCCCCTGAAGTTCTGCTTTAAGAAAGTGGTTGAAAGCACCAAAATATAAATTTTAACACGGTTGATTCCTGTCCAATCCGTGTCAGGAGAGGATTTTGCAACGCAGAAGTTCATTCACAGAGAGAAAAAAAGTAGCATCATATGGCAAGACCTATCTCCAGTGTTTTAGTCAGCATTAAAAGCAGGGTGGGGAATGAGGACCGACTCCCTCAGTTCTGGTCTAAATGGAACAGAACAATCATCCACTTTTGAAGTACGTGGGAAAGGTCTGCCTCAAAACATGTCAGCTCTGTCCATCCCCACCTTGTCACTCAGTGTTCCTTCTGGGTGTCCACCCCAGCACACAACATCACTAGTTAAGGCTGAAAACACAGGCACACTCCCCAGGTAGGGAGGCCAATAAACGAGGACTGAAGGCCGGTATCTTCACAGAAAGGAACTCCAGCCACAGAGAGTGTCTCCAAAACATCTCCCACAGCTCTGTCCTGGAATGACCTCGTGGATCAGTAACTCGGCCACTCAGAACTCACTGTGAAGTGCTGCTTGAGGAGAGGCTGGGCTGAGACTTACATGCCCAGCTCTGCGTTGATCTCTCCTCCTGAAGGCCCACAAGAAGGAGAGCAGTTGTATCGCTCAGGAGAGACGCACTGGCGTGTAGATGCTAAACGGACCTCTCCAGGAGCACACAGCTCATCCACCTGGAAGAAGAACAATCATCCAACGTGCGAAACCAGACAAGCTCTAGCACTTCCAACAGAGATGCAGCATCCCTCAAATTCTCTTCCTCGCCCTCTGCCACTGCTGACGTCCAACATAAATGTAATCCAACAAGGGCTAATGAAAGAGAACTTGGAAAGCATTGAAGAAAGATCACCACAATATCATTTCTCATACAGACTCCTCAAGCAGATCTAAAGAAGAACTCCACAGTAATAATATGGAGGCTTAAATTGCTGAGACACTTGGCTGCTCCCCACTGCTGTAATATGGAAGCATCTTTTGCCCTCCAGCCCTTATGAATTCCACAAGACTCTAATAAAGAAGACAACGCCATGTATCCTACAAGGAAGGGTCAAGAGTCTCAAACAAAACAGCTAAAGGACTTGCTTGTGTCTGCAGAAGCCCAGAGACCCGAGCTCAGACTGCACCCCCATACACATCTTGAGACAGGGCACAAAGTACTCAACCATTTTCCTTCTCCCCTGGGTCACGCAGCAACTTTGTTTTGAAGCCCTGCCTTACCTGAGGTCGGCAGTCCTGATCGCTGTTGCTGTCAGGGTCTTTCTTGCCCCTCTCATCGTAGTAAACATACCCCCCCTGGCAGATACAGGAGGCATCCGAGTGCTGGAAAGCCCGGTTCAGCCCACGACAGGTACAGCTGGTAGCACCTTAGAGAAGAGGCTGGATTCAGAGTAGTGATCAGGGTGGGGGGGAACACAGTTCACAAAAGCAGTTCTCATCGCAAAGGAGCAGCTCCTGTGTTGAATACTCTTTCATCAAACCACACTGTTGGGTTTAGCGACGCTCCTGCTGCTCCACCACTAGCACAGCACAGCTGAGCCAAGAGGAAGGCCAGCTGGAGCCAGCCTGCCTTCTGCTCCACCAACACAATCATGAGACCCTTTCCCTGAAGTGTCCATTTACTAAGAGATGCAGAAAGGCCCAGCTGGTCATTTGCTGCAGCAGCATTTTGACAAGCATTCCATTAATCTGTACTTTAAACCACTGGACAGGGCGAGGACCGAGTCAATCAAGGCTGCCAAGCCCCTCTCTTGTGCCCCAACACTCTCAAATCCACTTGATTTAAAACACAGAGTACATTGAGTAAGGCATATGCACTCTCTGCTGTGCTTAGCCACCTACCTTCCACTTTTCTAGCCTGTTCCCACTTTTATCTTGGCCTAGGCTGGACATGGCTACAGTGCCTAATTTAGGCTCAAAAGCACACCTGCACTTCATGCAAGATCCTTAATTCAGGGCAAAAGTACTCTCAGGGAAACTCCACTGCTTTCAAAGCAATGACAGAGCAAGAGTTAGTAGGGCTGCTCATCTCTTCCTTCCTTTCAAGAAGCTGAGACCAAATCCCCTCAGCCAGCAGCTGAAGAGAGCAAAAGACAGCTTTGAAAATGGAATCCTCCTCCTGTGTGGGACAGAAGAAGAGCAGCCAGGCGCTGGCAGCACACACGTCCTGAGCAGGAACCCAGGGCTTATGGTCCCTCCTGAAACCACGTGGGGGAATCACATTTCTAGGTGATTTCCTTTTCAGGCTTTCTCTTAGCAGAGGTGAAAGTTTCACTTGCCAACAGCAACTCACCAGGCTGTGAGGAAGAAGAGCTGCCGCAGGGGAAACAGGCAGCTTGAGCAGGAAGGTGATTGAAGGTGCCAGCAGGACAGGCCTGACAATCCTCTATGCGCTTCGCGAAGGTGCTGCTCCCGCGGGTCCCCGGGGGACAGGGCAGAGGGGCAGATGCCAGGGCAGGGCAGTAATGGCCACTGGGGCAAGGCTTCTTGTGGTAGCTCTCACTGCCTAGAGAAAGCAATGGGCTCTCTCAGACCTGAGCCAGTGCTCAGAGAGACCACTTCTTCATCCCAGCTAGGCATATACACACATCTATATATGTGTACATGTGAACAAGTATGTATCCAGGGAGTTAATCAACCTCCAGCAGTTTTCAATCTAATTGATTTATATGTAAATATAAATCCGGATTTCTCTGTCCCAGCTATTTCACTGGACAAATCCAGTGGTGAGAGTGCAGTGACCTTAACAGAGGATCCCAGCCCAGCAGAGGCTTTCAAATGCTTGGAAAGCTACTCCTCCTGCATCCTAACCCAGCAGGCTGCAAGCAGCAGCGGCTGCCACACAGCAGACTTTGAATCCCTAGGTTCACTCTTCTACTTCTGGCAGTACATTAACTGCAGGCCTCTCAGCTAAGCCAAAATAATTAGAGAAAACAGGGGTTCGTGGGGGCCTGAGAGACAGGACACCAACATCCAAACTGCTCTTGATCCGTTTCTCTAAACTCTCAAAACCTACCGCAGCAAACGCTCCGCAAACGAATGTGACAGCTCCCATCAGGGATTTATAACTGTAGAGGACTGAGAGCTTCTCCCACGTAAAACTTTCTGGTATTTCTTGCCCCGCTCCTCCGTGGCAGCTCTGTTTACCTTGTGGGCAGGTGAATCCTGCTGGGCAGGGCTGACAGGGCGCCGTGATGAGGGAGTCACTCCGGTAGGTGCCCGCGTCGCAGATTCGGCAGAATTTCTCAAACGAATCCCTTGGACCAGGCAAGTCGAGGGCCATGTACCCTCCTTCACAAGGCAGTGGATGGGCACTGCCTGGGGGACAGTAGTAGGGAAACACACACCTGGAAAGCAAAACAAGGCAGGAAGAGGGGAGAAAGTCTCTGAATACGTTTTGATTTCTGGATTCAGTGCCCAGGGAGCAAAATGAAAAATGGTTCTCATCTAGTTCCAGGCTCAAAAGCAGAAAGCATAAATCACCCTCTTTTGTCCAGGCAGTCACCCAATCCATAACTCTAATTACAAAGTGCCTTTGCTTTTGCACAACACACAAAGACTGTGGCTGAAGCCTTAACTCAGGTTTTATCACGGGCACGTTTCAGAATAATCAGAATTCTTAGAAACTTAAACGTTCCAGGTACTCACAGCTGCTCAGGGCTGTTGTATGTGGATGATCCTTCAGGACAGTAATACCCAGCAGGGCACACGGAAGGCACGGCCACATGAGCACCACAGTACAGGCCAGGCCTGCAAGGCTTTGGACTTACTGAACCTGGTGGAGAAAAGGGAAACAGTGATTACGTGACATTCCCTGAACAGAAGAGTATGTGTTGGGGAGACAGCGAGCAAGAGGGCTTTATTAATCATCATTTTTTTATTATTTATTCCTGCTTTAGCAGGGGAGTTGGACTAGATGATCTCTAGAGGTCCCTTCCAACGCTGACAATTCAATCAGTAAGTGTGACTGTCCATAAACACTGCACCCTTCCTATTGCTCACAAAAGGGCACAGATCTGTTGGGAACCAGTTTGTGATTAAGCACGAAACGCTGACACCTCACAATGCCTAGCCCTGGATGATGAGCGAGATCTGCTCCTTTTCTAGGCCCAGACCACTTCCCTTTGGGAACCTCAGCCAAAGGAGAACTGGAAGGGAGGGCTGAGAAACAGGAGACAGGAATTCAAAGGCCAAAATGCCAGGACTCAGGGTAACGAATTCACTTCTAAAGCCACTTCCCTCAGTGACCATGTCCTAGGAGGGCTGCTGTAAGAATGGGATTGTAGTCACTGCTACATGTCCTGGCTGTGCCTGCTGTGCACTGTTCAGTCATCTACAGTCAGAAATGGCTGGAAATAAAAGAAAACAAAGGAACATGGTGTCATGTCACCTGCTGGGCATTCGTAGCCAGGTTTACAGGGTACTCCTTGGGTGTTAGGCAGCCCTGTCTGTGCTGGATCCGGGCAATAGTATCCAGGCGAGCAGGGATCACACTCTTCCAATGACTTTGCACCAGGCTGGATCCTGGAAGTGCCAGCTGGACAAAGGAAAGCGTCCCCTTTACCAGGGCACCAGTATCCAGGGGGACATGGATAATCCTCAAACCTGGTCAGACCTGTGAGGAAGAGAAATGAATGAAGAAAGGGAGCCTGAATGGCCAGGAGGGGCTTTAGAGAAGGGGGCTCTTAGCATGTTGTGACCATGAATTACCCCTCCCTTTCCCCATCTCATCTCAAGGAGTTTTGTAATGAGCTCTAGAGGGGGGGAAAGGGCTGGCTTTCACCTGGCACTTACCTGATACAGGGCAGCGATAGCCCGGAGGACATGGCTGGCAATCTGTCAGGCTCTGAGCGCCCGGGTGCTTGCGGTAAGTTTGCGGAGGGCACTTCTGAGGTGCCAGGACACTACTGTGGTCACTGTCATTGCCTCCGAAGCAATAGTGTCCTGATGGACACGGATAGGCCTCTGAATCCCCTAACAAGCAGAAAGCAGGGCTTTAAAGAGTCATCTTTTCATTGCAATTGGAACAGCTTTATTCTGGGCCCTCCCTAAACTACTGTACATATGTGTACAATCCACCTCCTCAATCCAAGCCCCGCTTCTGACACACAGCACACAAGGGGTATTTGGAGACTGTGTGTCACCTCAGGCTTTCCATTTCCAATATCTACCAGAACAGTAAATTATATTAAGTGTTAAATGTCTCCTTTCTCTGCAGAGACTAGAACTCATCACTAAAGAGAGTGTTCTGCTGCAGTACCTGGTGTCAAAGCCAGACCTGCCAGAGTCAGGGATACATAGAACCCTCTTGAAAAGCAACTCCCATTCCCTCCCCTCACTGTTCACCCCCAAGTTCCAACCTGCTTTGCACCAGCGGCCTGGTGGACAGGGCAGGCAGTCTTCCCTCTTCACAGCCCCCGGAACGTCTCTGATAGTGTTGGCAGGACATGGTATAGGCACCTCAGATCCCTCTGGGCAATAGAAACCTACAGAAATGGATGGGAAAAGGATGACAGTAAAATAGGAAGCCCTTTGATGGCAAAAAAGACTCAGTAGGAGCCTCCTGTTGTTGTAGAATGAACATCTGTGCAGAAGTGTGTGTATGGAGAGGCAACCCAACAAGTCTTCAAACCTTTCTGGACCAGCAGTCTAGCACCACAAATTCACAGTGGCCTTTTCGGTCAGGCACATCTCTTTGTTCAAAAGATGTAAAAACAGAGGATGCCAACGAGCTCTGACAACTTCAAAGAAGGGATTACAATGCACCATGCAAGATGACACAGGCTCTCCAGTTGGTTAGAAGCAAATCAATATTCTATACATTAAAAACTATCGAGATTCTCACTCACCTGCAGGACACAGCCCTGCACACGCCTGACCCCAGCGGCACCCCGAGAGGAAGCGCCAGGAAAAGCTGTGGCCCTGGGGAGCAGGTTGAGAGCTCCCAGCAAGGCAGAAATATCCAGCAGCACATTTCCCCTCCAGCCGCCCGTGCCTGGAGCAGAGGGGACAGGAAGAATTTATATACGACCTGCTGCTAATGGTTTCAGGCAGAAGCAGAGCAAGAATTGATGTGATGAACTCTGCAAAGTCTCCAACAAAAAATAAGAACAACTTACACTGATATGAGAAAAGAGACCACTTTTTTCCTCTTATAAAAACATACCAATGTTTTTATACGTTCAGACATACAGAGATTTAACACTTCTGTATCTAAAAGCTCCATCTAAGCTTGTATTTCTTTTCTTTGAATGAGAAAGATATGGTAGAGGAGCTGGGAAGAACTTGGCATCGACTTAGCAGGACAAAATAAGGACGTGAAACTGCTTAAGACAAAGCAAAGAAATGCCAGATTGCAATGAATCATGACCTGCAATAGTGACCGGGTAAGCAAGGCAGGCATTCCTCCTCATTCCAGAGCCCAGTCATGTTTGCAGGAGTGAAGGTGCCTTCAGGACACGTGAGAGGAACCCATGTGCCTAAAAAGGGAGACAGCAGAGACAATAAAAAACTCCAGGAAGACTGTTGGGATCTGACAAGACTCTAGAATTGTATCAGAGCATGAGAAGGTGACTCCCAGAAAGCAAGGCGGCGACTAAGCCACATTTGCTCATTGCCATCTCCTCATCACCTGCCCTACAGTAAAAAGCACGTTCGGTTTGCACAAGTCTGGGATCACAGTGAGGACAGATGACATTTGAATCCCTGGAAGGGCTGGTATGAAAGTCTCAGAGTACCTGTAGGACAGTAAGAATACGGTGGGCAGCGCTTGGGGTCTCCTGCCACCAGCTCCTGGCAGTAGAATCCTCTCTGGCACGGAACACAGGACGCAGAGCCCCTGGCTGGCTGGTATTCCCCAGCAGGGCACGGCGTTGGGTGGGCTGCCCCTGTCTGGCAGAAGTGACCCTGACAACGACAGAGAAGGAGGAGGACTGCATGAAGATGATAGAAAACTCACAAGTCTGTGTAAAGGGTGAATCCCAGGATTACCAAAGCCTAGAGCAACATTCCACGTGGATGTAATCAACATTTCATGGGTGATGCGCTGCCACTGTGGTAAACAAACACCTCCTGCCCAGAGCTGAGACCCACCCCTTTCACTGCCCCACTGTCACTAAGCAATACCTTAGGGCAGAGGAACGCTGTGGGGCTGATGGAGCTGAAGTTTGCCGGGCAGTAAAACCCCTCAGCACAAGGTCCTGTTGGAGAACTCAAACCAATGCTAGCACAGAAAGACCCAGGATAGCATGGCACGCAGCTCTCTGGGGAGGTACCACCTGAGGAGGAAACCAAAAGTCAAGGCCAATGACAGGGGGAGATGAAAGCACACCCAGTACAGTCACAGCACCCTCAGCACTTACTTCAACTGATAACATATTGTCACCATCAGGCCACCCCCTCACCACAGCTGCCAGCAGTGAAGTCCCCCCATCACTGGGGGCCACAAGAGAAACCTGCAGGTGAAGTTCTGCTCACCTGTGGCATTGTTCAGGGTCCCAACTGGGCAGGCAACTGGGAAATGAGTACCCTCGGGACAATAGTGCCCAAGTGGGCAGGGCCCATTGAGCGGGAAGGCAGGCGTCCCACGTGGAATGGCATCAGTGGCTCCTCCTTGACAGTAGTACCCAGCTGAACACAGACCTGTCACGAGACAACAGAGAGGGTGGCAATTGCCAGCCCATAGCAGCGTGGTCAGTAAAGAGGCACTTCCTCAACCCCTTAGAAATGGGCAGATAACTCAGAGAAGAGAAGCTGATGCCTGTCCTTGTCCTGGCGTTGTCCCTGCTGATATCCTGGGCCAATGACCCGTGGTTTGCCTTCCCTCCTTTCCATCAATCTTTGCCCTCTAATCACTCCCTTTCTTTACCTGCATTGACCTCATCTGACATTTACTCACCTTCTCACTTCTCTAACTGGTTCCCTATATTTTGTTTACTGTGTAAAGAGTTCTGCCTTTCTTCTTTTCATGTGCCCAATCTTTGCATTTTAGCCCAGCAAAAATTACTCTGTGCTTAAATGGGAGGGGAAGGACTTAGGAGGACAAAAAGAAAGCAAAGAAAAAGAAAGTGGACCAAAACTAAGCGGACAATGCGAATAATGCTGTAACACAAAAGTAACATACAAATAAATGCTCGATTTAGAAGAATTAAACAGAGGGGAAAAAAAAAACCCCACCCTTGTGGGTGGTCTGTTATGAACCAAACTCACCATCAGGTTCCCAGTTAGCATCTCCTCTGCAGTACCTCCCCACCGGGCACAGCTTGCAGGCGGTGGGGGCCAGTGCCCCCTCCAAGGTGTTCAGCGTCCCCTCGGGGCACGGCAGGGGGACAGCAGTCTGAACTGGGCAGTAGTAACCTGGACATTGAGAGAGGTGAATCAGAGGCTGCTCAAAACAGAAAGGACAAAGAGGTGGGAATGCTGAGCCTGCTCTAACTAATGGCAAATTCCCCATTCCCTACGGCAAACTGCTGCTATGGCTCAGCCAGAAAGAGTTGCTCAAGGATCCACAGCACCTCTTCCCATTCCTGTGCCAGGGGTTTTTGCCCCACACACGTACTGCTCACCTCGGGGGCAGCTGAGTGGCTCCACAGTGGCAGCGGTGCTGCAGGCCATGCCAGCTGGGCAAGGCAGGCACACACTTGCTCCGGGCACAGGGCTGAATGTGCCAGGCTCACAGGGCAGCTCCAGCCCAGAGCCCGCAGGACAGTAGAAGCCGCTGGGACATCTGTATCCATGAATCCCATCGGAAGGGCAGGGAGCGGAGTTTCCTTCTAGACAAACGTACCTGTAGAGAGAGAATTCAGACGCAAAACAATGAGCCCTTTTCAGAGGGCAGAGGTGGAGGGGGCACTAACGCAGAACCAAGGGTCAGCACGTTAAGAAACATCCCTTGAAAAAGCAGTTTATTTCAGTTGTGCTGACAACATCCCCCCACCTTGTGCCTGTAATTTAGTGCACACCTGAAAATCCTGCTAAAAGGCTGTTTTGGACTAAGCTGGCTAAAGAGTGTTCTAATTCTGGAAGGAAAAGCCTTTGAGAAGGTTTTTTTTACTTCTAAGTCCAGTTCCTGCTGTCTTTGCTTAGTTTCCTTCTATCCTCAGTCTTCTTGTAGGCCTCTGCTTTAATGCCATCATCGCCTCTTCCCTTTACCGCTTCCCTCCTACACCCTCACAACAAGTAAAGATGAGGAAATACCATAACCCGAGCCAAACTATCATAAATATGAAAATTATTAGGGGTCATAAGAGTTAAGCAACAAGGAAATGAGAGCATATGCTGCAGACAAGGATTCAAAGGACCAAGTTTCTGAAGAAGAAACAATTCCTACTCCTTGAGGCAAATGATTAAGTGCACAAGGAGCAGCACTGAACAAAAGAAGAGTAAAATTGTGGGGGTTTTGCCCAGAGAAGTGATGGATGTTACACGATAAAGGTGTTGAAAAGCAACCCTGGCAGAGGGCAAGAACTTCACAGATTTTGCAAGTTAAGGATCATTTATAATCACATGACATTCATTAGCGCCCAGCCCAGAAAACCTTACAGCCAGGCTGTGACATCTTTGTGGGGTTAAACGAATTTTTGGAAAGGCTTAAAATTCGACTAGGATGTGGCAAATCCCTCTCATTCCCAAGAAGCCTGTTTCCATGGCTAATTATTTTTAGTCATTCCAAATGGAGCCCTCGCTTGCATTCTGAGCTCAGCTTCGACTTCTAGCTGTATCTCATCATGATTTTTTTCCCACCAGATTCAAGAGCCATCTGTTATCAGAAATCTCCCCTCACCAATTCTCACTACGCTACAGTGAAATCACTCCTAAGATTCTCTTGTGCAGATAAAACAGACCGAGCTCCTGGAGCCTCTTGCTATGAGGCGGTTCTGGTGAGAGAGATGGGCAAGTATCACTAACGGCACTTTTCTGCTTGAGTGACACAGGCTGGAACTGCCACCGTGTCATTGGTTATTGCACCACCTTGTGGGAGAAAAGATCAAACACAGAAGGAAAAAAAAAAAAGAAAGGATGTGCAAGTCAAATGTTCAGCAAGTGTGATGTTGAGACTAAATAAGAGCTTGGTAATACACTAAACCTGTGGTTAAAACAGCAAAAAACCCCCACATGTGAGGCTGAAAAAGAACGTCAGGCAAAACCTCAAGTGAGAAGGACCAGCTCTGAAACGTCCACTGAGATCACCAAGCAGATGCTACACAACTGACCCGAAGGGCTGAGAACAAAGTCTTTAAGGTTTTATTTATTTAAACATTTGCACACAAGGCATTTGCCAAGAGATATTCAGGCCCAGTACCTTCTGGCTTGGCTGTCCCTCTACTACAGCCTGTAGCAGTCCTGCTATAGCTGTTCTCCCACTAACAAGTGACTGTCTCACCGTACCCTGCGTTACACAGCGACGTCTGGGCCAGCTCAGACAATCCTGCCCCGCTGCAGTACCGTCCTGCTGGGCAGGGCTGGCACTGCTCCTCTGCCTCCAGGCCCACCACGGTAGAGAAGGATCCAGGAGGACAGGGCACAGGATACCCGGAACCACTGGGGCAGAAATGCCCTGCAGGACAGATGTCATTACCAGGCAGACCAAGGCTAGAAGATTCCACCTGTATCAGAAAAATACAGAGGGAGAGAGAAAAATGTTATTGAGATAAGATTTAGCACAATGTACCACAGAGGCAGGTTCTGCAAAGGACACACAGAAGCTGAGTCCTGCAAGTGTGTTGCCACTGAAACTACATGAAGACTACAGCTTGAATACTAAAAGGTACTGGCTGCTAAGGTGTGTCTACCTGATCCCTGATGTCATCTTTTTGGGGGTGCAATCTACAGAAAGGGAGGTCAGGCCAGAATTTATTAGCAGACAGGAATGTGTTCCATCAGACATTAAGAGCAGCACGTCATCACGTTTGAGGAGCTCCCCAGGGCAGGCGTAGAAGGAATGAACAATCCCTTAACAAAGCAGTAATGCTTGGAAAACGTTACACCAGAGGCTACAAGGTTGTGACAGTCCAGTCCTTGTCCCCAGGTCACTAGGTATGCTGTACTGTTCCCCCCCACCTCCCAGTACCCACTCACCCTGGGTGTGAAGGGAGCTGGGCTGACGGCTCCCTTGGCACAATGATAACCTGAATAGCAAAATCCAGACGGCTGTGACAGACCCGGTGCAGAGCAATACATGCCTAAAACGAACAGAAAAGCCATCTCAGTGTGAAGGCCTGCATAGAAGATCAACGCAGGAGTCAAGAAACATGAAGGAAAAAGTTGTGTTTTCCTCAACCTTCCCATGTGGGTCCCCTGGGTTTCTTGTGCCAAGTTCCCACTCACCTGCTGGGCAGGGCTCACAGTCAGACTCTCCAGTGGCACCAGTCCTGCGGCCAAAGGTACCCTTGGGACACGCGTGCTCTGTGCTGAAGGTGGTACCTGGCAGACAGAAGTACCCAGCAGGGCACAGCTCGGGAGTATGGGCTCCAGAACCTACGATACAAAGAATTGCACCTCGTGTAGGGACACATTACAAGAGGTGACAGGCCATGCTGTTCTCTGCCAGCACACAGGCAGCCTTCCTGCCCAGTTAGTTCAGCCACAGGCAGGACGTGGGATTCATCGCGCTTCAGATTCCTGTCTGGAGAGAAACAGCAGCACTTCCAGAGGAAATGCACTTCAAAAGCAATTCATCTCATCCAAAAGCAGACACCTCAAACGAGAAAGATAAACTGCACCTCTGAAGCGCCTCTTTCTCTCCACTGACTACAGATGGAAGTACAGAAAACTAGCTTGGCTACAGATGTCTACAAAGAAGCTGCCTACAGTTTAATTAGAGTAATTCCATCTAGGAAGATCCATCCCACCTGTGCAACCATATTTCTTGGGCGTTTTCATGGCATGCATGAGCTGCCACACAGAAATATCTGTGTTACTTGAATTTTCCTGGGCAAGGAGTTTCTTCCCCCAGACAGGAGAAAGATTTGGCTTCTTCTGCTACAGCCTCACATTCTTTGAAACCTGTTTTGACTTCCATTTTTAGCAGAAGCTGATCCACCTCCCTGTCCAGTCCAATCCATGTAATACTGACTTAGTAGAACCTGATTTTGTTCCACTGAGCTTAAGAGGAAGACTCAGCCCTTAGTGTTAGGGAACCCCTTTTTATCACAATACTCCAGACTCCTCATTTTTGTCAGGCTGTCCTGCTGGGACTGATATGTCCCCTTCTCACGGGCTACAGGAAAAGAAGATCCCATGGGGCAGTAAAAGCCTTGTGATGGGGAACAGCCTGAAGTCTGGCCAGCCCCATGACAACCAAAGCAAAGCCTTTCCATTTCCTTTGCTAGGTCAAAGACAACAGAAACCCCTATCTTCCAATTAAAATTCTCAACTGTGACTTTGAAGCTCTGAGCTGTGGTTCCAGCCCTGCTATAAACTCTCGTTAGCTCAATCATTTCCTCCCTGTTGCTTCAGTTCCTCACCTGAGACAGGAAAAGCTTTGTTGTCTCATGGAAGGTGATGGGTGAATCTGTTACTGTCAGCGTGACCACAAACCTTTCAGTGCTGGGGGGAACAAATAAACATCTTGCACAGACAGATGGTGAGAACCTCTGAGAAGGAGCAGCTGTCTGGGAGCAGAGACCCTGGCTGCTAGCCAGCACCAAGAGCTTGTTTGCCAGGGTATTTTGTTTGCCTGAGAGGTGGAAGACATATGAGACATCTAGAAGAGATGGCTTGAGTCAAGGAAGAAAGAAGGTGTAACAGCAGGAATGGTTATGGGTGACCTGAGACTGCTACTGGTGACCAGAAAGAAATTCTTTCCTGTGAGAGTGGTGAGACCCTGTCCCAGGTTGCCCAGAGAAGCTGTGGCTGCTCCATCCCTGGAAGTGTTCAAGGCCGGGTTGGATGGGGTTTTGAGCAGCCTGGTCTGGTGGGAGGTGTCCCTGGCCCAGGGCAGGGGGGATGGAATGAGATGATCTTTAAGGTCTCTTCCAACTCTAACCATTCTGTGATTCTATGATAACCCAAAAGGAGTTCGGGAAGACAAATGATTCGGGGCATTTGTATTTAGTGCACATCCTGCAGAAACTGTCACTGACCAAAGGTGACATGTGGCACTTCCTGCATTTGTTCCTCCTGTATCTGCTAAGGACAAGCTTGTAAGAAATAAATCTGTAGCAGGTGTCTATCTTGACTGGCATTGTGTAACCCCCCAGTTCCCAAACACACCAGGAGACACTCACCAGGGCAGAAGAATCCAGCTGGGCAGAGCTGACAATCTGTCGACTGCCATTTTCCACTCTCAGAGTTGAAGCTTCCAGGGCTGCATGGGATGGGGGATTCGGAGCCTTCAGGACAGTAAAAGCCAGGGGGACAACGCTTATGGTCTGGCTGCGTGGCTCCAAGATCACAGAAATATCCAGCATAACATCTTCCTGCAAGAAAATAAACGTTTCAGCAACCAGAAAACATAAAAAAGTCCACACAAGGAGACACAAAAGATGTTAGATGCACGTAATACACACCAGAAACACTGGCCAGGCCTTCTCCTTGGCAGAACTTCCCCCCAGGGCAGGGCAGACAGGCGTTAGGGTAAACCATCCCAGACTGAGGTAAGAACGTGCCAGTGGGACATCTCTCTGGCTTGCTGCTGCCTGGTGGGCAGTAATGGCCTGCTGGGCAGAGGCTGCCCGTCTCATCATTGACAGGATTGGGTACACGGGCCTTTGAAGTGCAGTAATAACCAGGCAAACAAGGACCACTTGGGGACGAGAGTCCTAAAGAAAGAAGAACATAAAGTCACATAAGGCAGTGGCGTCACAGCAATTACAGCTTCTGCACTCAGCAAACCAGACAAGCCTTGTCATCACAATGACTTCAGAGTCTACTGGCCCGTGACTACCTCTGTTAGTTCAAAGCTCCATCTGCAGTCTCTGCATTTCCTTACACAACTAATCACCAGATAAAAGCCTAAACAGCTTTCTCGACCACCTTTAGAGGTGGGGCTGATCGGTCCCTCTTTTTATACTAAGAGACAACCACGAACAAATGAGTCCTAGAATCCGAGCTGTTTGCCTTTTGGTTTCATAATCTTTGCTAGAACAAAAATGCCTTCACCTGCCTTTTTAATTAAAGCACGATAGAAGATGGTTTGTAAAAACCTTGAAAACAATCACAAAGAATCTCTGCTCAAGGAGTCCCAGAGACCACTTCAAATGCGACTTAAAAATCATACAAAGTGCAGACAGAAGAACACTTCAGCCACGGGTGGGACTTTCTGACTCTCCTAGAAACAAAACATCCTGGGATTGTATTTAATCCACGTGTGATTCCTACCTGCACTGGCACAAAAGGTGCCCCCGGGACAAGGCTTGCATTCCTTGGGATTTCCCACTCCAGTCTGGTTACTGTAGGTGCCCTCTGGGCACGGGTACTGATTGGCAGCTCTTGTTCCCAACAGGCAGTAATAGCCAGCTGGACATTCTATTGGTTCAACCACACCTTGTGAGGAGTTCTCTTGGAGACCAGTCGGGTCATCATCTTTTGGGGCACAGAACCTACAAAAAAACCCCAAAAAACTAAACCCAAGTCTTGCCTCAGCCCATTGCTCTCCCTCTGTTCTGCCAGAGATTAAGAAATGCCTTCTGCATGACAGTGACAGTCTGAGACTACACAATAAAAAGAAAGCTAATTACTTGAAAGGAAACAAACGCAGAGCTGAGAAGCTGAGACGCAACCTTTCGAGGCCGTTTTGCCCGTCCCAGCAGACAGATCTACCAGGATGGACTTGCTGTGATACAGGGGTTGCAGTACAGAAAATGACACAATAAAGGGAAAGGTGAGATGAAAACAGAAAGAAGAAAACCAGCCTTGTGCATCAGAGGATACAACAGATGGAGCAGCTTAAGGCAGCGGGGAAATACACACCCCAATTCCTAAGACAAGCATCAAGAGGAAGGGGTGAGTCCCTTTCACTTACGTTCCTGCTGGGCATGTTTCACACTGGCTTTTACCAGCCCGGTTCTGATATTTTCCAGATGGACACGGTACGGGCTCCGGGCTGCCAGCGGGGCAATAGTGACCCACAGGACACAAACAGTCTAGGAGCAAAAAAAGAAATACAATTCTTACCTCTACAATTCTTACCTCACTGCTCTGCTTATGTCCAGAACAGCTGCCATGAGAGGAAGCATCACCACAAACCTAGAACTGGAAGATTTAATAAGATAAAAAAGGGGTTTTTTCCCCTTAATAAGATCCCCTGCTACATTTACACACGATTACCCACTACTTAACCTGTGCTACTTGGTGTAATTTTGCAAAAAACCCCATCTTTTAATTGACATAGCTAAGCCCTTTCTGAACTTGACTTGAAAGTGTAAGCAAAGGCAGACTTTTAGCATCGCCTTCCCACTGCAGCTCCTATCGGTAAAGAACAACCCCTGAATCCTTACCTGGATGCTGGCCTGACGCAGAGCCCTCCGGGCAAAACCATCCTTCTTTACACAAACCCTCTGGGGAGCTCTGACCTCGCTGAGAACAGAACCACCCTGGGACACAGGCCTGGCAATCCTGCCCTGACCGGCCACCACGATGAGCCAAAAAGGAGCCTGAAAATAAAAAGCCGCTAAAAGCACGTCCTCCCATCATCATCCTACGGGAGGTGGCTACGGAGACAAGAACATGCAGTAACTTTCCAGCTACCTCTTGCAGAAGATGGCAAAAGGATGCTGGTTAGGAAGGAGTTCAAAGGGAGTCAAGTCCCCAGCGCTCCCTTGGGAGAGCAGATGACAGACACTGGTCCCGAGTGCCATCTATTTCTGGTCTGAGCAGCGCAATCGCTTGCTTAATGCAACTACAGATTTAACTCAGGAAAGAAACAAACATTCCACAATCTTTGTCTCAATGGCCATGTTAAAGGACAGTTCTCACTGGGCAAGGAGGGTGGCAGAGGCTCTTATCTGTGCTTGGCTTTGTGACCTTTCCTTCAGGAGGGCTCGGTGAAGAGCTGCACAGCGGCGCCGAGACCACAGAGCAAGGCTCCAGAGGTAGTTTTGCAAGTTACTGTTTGAATGCACATTTAGGCCTGATGTTTCCAATCCAGCAGCACTGGATCAGAGGCTGAGCTTTCGTGTCGATACCAGCTGTCCCTTGGAGAATGTAAAGGCAGGGGATTCAGCCATGGATGAGCTCAGACAAGCTCAGCAGCTCTCCAGGCGCTGGGCATAGAAACGATAGCACGCAGCAGCTGCCATCAAACCTACCTGGGGGACATGGAGATGGAGAAGAACTCCCTGGAGGACAAAAGTGGCCTCGAGGACAAATGTTCCCCACCACTCCATCCACGGGGTTTGGGAGCGTGGAGCCCCCCGTGCAGTAGAAGCCAGCCTCGCAAGGACCCGACGGAGCTGCGAGCTCTGCAGTTGCACAGTACAAACCTGAAGCAGAGGGCAGAAGCAAGGACATCACCTAAGAGACACCAGAACCAAACAGTCACAGCACAAGACTAGGACTTGCCCACTGATCTTAGCAAAAGGGAAAAGAGTACACATGTTCAAAAAATCCCAACCCAACAAACTTGTGCTGGAAGAAAAGAGTCTTCTCCTACCTGGAGTGCAGGGCAGAGGAAGAAACGAACCAGCAGGACAGAAGGTTCCTGCTTGGCACAACCCAACGGACCCAGAAGCACGAGCTGCTGTGCCTGCTAATGGAAAAGACTGAGTTGAAACACAAAAATTGCAAGTACTCTATCTGATCAAAAGAGCTCAGGAAGAACAGAACCAGAGCATTAAATTAAGGAGAGTAAAAGGGGAAAGTAAGCCACCCTGATCCTGGCCGGGTCCCTTTAGGTGACAACTCTGTAATAACCACCTCCTCAATAATCATCATCACATTTTATCTTTATTGTTCCCCTTTGTACCAGAGTAATTTCCAGGAAGCACTGGTTTGCTTGATGTGGATCCAGGTGGACAAAACCACCCAGGCGTGCACAGTCCATCTGGTCTTGCTAAGCCCGGCTTGGAGCAGACCCTTCCAGGAGGACACAGCTGGCACTTGGAAGCATCCCAGATATTTAAAACTTCACTGTAGGTTCCAGGGGGACAAGGATACTGTGTGGCAAACTCTGTGCTCCTGGGGCAATAGTAACCTAGGAAAGAAAAACCAGGTTTCATAAAGGTTAACACACGCTGGTAACAGTGTGGGAAGAATTCTCAACCTCCAGAAAGAGCATTCTCTTCGTCTGTTTCTGAGAAGGACTGGTCCCAAGCTATGATGGTGGGTCCATCTTGCAATTTATCACTACTCTGTAACAGCTACGTCACACCGGCTGCATAAAACAAAGCTGATCAGGGCACTGGCTTAGACAGCAAGTACATTTCTAATGAGAAGATCTCAAAGTGTGCAATAAAGGGTCTACTGTCAAAACAGTCTGCTCTATTTACCATTTTCCACAATCAGACAAGAACTGAATCCCAAAGTGGCTCCGACCAAGGTCGCTGATGTGTCCACCGGAAAAAGATCTGTGCCTGGTGCAACCCAGTCCAATGACAAATCTACTCCCAATCGCCGCGGGGGCGTTTGCCCATCAAACCTACCTGCAGGACAATCCGTGTAGTTTGTGGAAGCCACCGTGCAGTAAAATCCCTCTGGGCACTGCAGACACCGTGCCGCGCTCCAGGATGGGCTGTAACTGCCTGGAGGGCAGGGCTGGGCTCTGCTGCTCCCCAGCACACAGTAGTGTCCGGGTGGACACGGTCCTCCACCGACTGTTGTCTTTGAAGGCAAAGACAGTAGTTAAGAGTCTGCAACCTCAGAGGGTGGCCTGTACCAGATTCTAGCAGTGAAAAGCAGCAGACATCCTGTGCTCATCCCTCGGTCCTTAAGGCTGCACACCTACCCTTTCCCAAAATAAAGGATGAGCAGAATTCTGTCTGTAACAAATCTCGCTGGGCTGGCCATTTGGAAGATGGCACCACCCTTTCTTCAAGAGAGCTGCAGCACAAACTCTGTCTCTTATCAAGTTAACAACAAAAATTCTCCCTGCGTTTTGCCTACAAGGAGGGCTGGCAGGTGCAGCACTCTGATACTCCCTAACCTCTGTAATTTTCATCTGATAAGGCATTCTGCTCTGCTCTGCGGCATCAATATGCAAAGACAGAACTATTTTTGGTCAGTTTTTAGATGTGAAAGCTGAAAACAGGCCAGGTGTGTTTTGCTATCACTACCCCTTTCACTATCAATAAACCAGATGGACCTGACCGAGAAGATGATGCAGTATGAGAGAGTTTAATACAGGATAAAATAATTAAGGGTGATCTCATGGTCTTCAGTTCCACATTTCACACTGTACCAGCACAGCTTACCCTGGGAGGCTTAGGAGAAATGGCTCCTCCACTACAGTAGAATCCAGCCTCACATAATCCAGTTGGAGACACAAGTCCAGTCCCATTGCAGAAATACCCTGAAGAGGGACCGCAAAAGGACCATCATGATATTGGTGACAGAAGACAGACAACAGCAAGTATGCAATGAGGAAATCATCGCTCAAGCATCATGTCCAATGCCCCCACTTCTATTCTTTTGGAGATGCTTTCACAGTGGGTAAGGACAGAATGTACACATCTGAACAAACAGTGCTCCTTAGATCATCTCCAAGTAGGAAAGCATCTAGAGAAAGGGTGGAAAGGGAAGCTCAGCACAGAAGCCTGTGCCTCACTTATGTGGAAAAGCAGCAGATTCAGGCTCTCTGTGCTGTACTTAACATCTCTCTCCAAGAAAGCAGTTCATGACTGCCTGCTCTAGATCCACAAAGTCCCTCAGGAGCCCTAGAAATACTGGTGTCTTGCTAGGACCTGAATAATCCTTTCTTTCCCATATTGTACCTGCATCACACAGGAGACAGTCTTCAATCCCCGTATTCCCAGTAGAGTTGCTATAATAACCAGGAGGACACGGCTGTGGAAAGGCAGAGCCCAGGGGACAGTAACTTCCCTTCGGGCACACGTTCCCCAGAAGCCCATCCGTAGGGGTGGGACTAGAAACACCTCTGTTGCAGTAGAACCCAGCCAAACAGGGCCCTGTGACCACTGGCTGCCCTGCACACGCACAGTAGTGCCCTGAGAAAGCAACGCAACGCCGTTAGTACCGGCAGAAAAAAACACCCAGAAAGATACTTCAGAGAACAGACTATGTCCTTGAGCAGTTCGTCTGCTGAAGGTCAACACACATTTCCATACGTTCTCCCCGTCACCAGCACTGAGAGGTGGTTACCTGGGTCACAGGGGGTGCAGTGAGACATCAGGCTGCTCCCAGGCTGCGGGTTGTAAGTCCCCTGAGGACACGGGAACTGAGTTGCAGATGCAGTACCGGGAGGGCAGTAATGGCCGGGTGAACATTCATTCTCCAAAAAGGAAGAGGAATTTTTGGGGCAGAAGAACCTGGTCCAAAGAGAGATTACAAAAAAAAAGTAAACAAAAAGGCATTAAAAAAAAAAAAAATCACATTTTCTAGCAATATTCTATCCACAAGTACCCGAATAACGACTTAATGGTGAGACCAGCCAGTCTAATGTGGCTGCTGCCCTGGGCTGTATTGACCACAAAAGAGACTTACTTATGCATATTACTGCATTCTCAGTTGTTTCCTTGTATGCCAAATTGATGGCATAATTGCAAAAGCCACAGAGACATAATTTTCTTAACTTGAGTCATAACACATCCAGGCTGTGATTCATCGACTCGTACAAGTTAAACAAGGTCAAATCCAGTCAGTAATTGGAGATGAATCCCCCAAGGAAAAACCAGACTCGGCATCAGGTGATACACAAGATCCTCTTTCCCTTCACCAGGCCTCTGCCAGCCCGTTGCCAAGGGAACCATCTATTACTTCAGACACCAAAAACGTCTATGGTGCCAATGGTTTCCTTGCCCTGAACAGCCTTCTGGATCTAAATTCCCTTCCAGTGTAGCTGTACCTGCGCTGGGGACTTTGCCTGGTCCCCATCATCATACGGTGTTGCTTAACAGAGCTCACTAATTGCTTTGCTTTTTCTCAGAGACAAGTCAGACAAGTAATTTTCCCACTGCACGCTGCTCCAGGATGATTGGATAAACAATTTCCAACAGTTTTAGTATAATGTTAGTATATATCTAATAGTTACATTATAATATTAGCATACACACCAGGCTAAGCTCACTGTCTGAACCTTACCCTCCAGGACAGGGGAGGCAGCTGGCTTGCCTTTGCGAAGGGTTATAAGACCCGGCCGGACAAGCAAATGGAAGAGCTGTGCCCTTGGGACAGAAATACCCTGGAAAAGAAAGAACAGATCAGAATCTGTTCTAGGAAACCAAAGACAAAAGCAAGGCATTTAAATGGGAACCGTAACTCACCCTGGGGACACGGCTGTGGCTTCTCACCAGATACACAGTATTCGCCCACGGGGCAAGGGTAACACTGCTCTCCGTGGGTGTGTGGCATGTGGGAGCCAGGGGGGCACGGGGCTGGACTCCCGGATCCAAGAGGACAAAAGTGACTGACTGGACAGGGAGCTCCTGAGAGGCCATCAGTGGGTGCTGGGGTCTGGGCCCGAGCGACGCAGTAGTACCTGCAGCCACAAAGACAAGGAAACACTCTCTTTATTTCAAGAGGGTAAAGAAGACCCCTTGCAGAACACCTCTTCTTTCATGGAGCACATGAATGTGATGTTCCCCTACTTACCCCGGGCTGCAGTGTCCTGAGGGGACCCTCTGCCCAGAGCTGTTGCAGTAATGCCCCCCAGGGCACAGCTGGCATTCCTGCACACTCCTCCTGCCTTCACTGCCAGCCCACGTGCCAGGAGGGCACTGCAACGGGAGCAGGGCACCTGGCAAAATCAGTTGCAGCAGAGAGAGGAAATATCACCTCATGCTACCCATGAATTAAACAAAAATATATACAATTATGCTTTAGCAAAGCACCTGACCTTCAGGGCAATAATGACCAGGAGGACAAGGAAGACCCGATTCTCCATCCTGGGGGTTTCTTACTCGGGCACCGCTTTTGCACCAGAATCCCTCAGCACAGTCTCCTAGAAAACAGAGCAACATGTACAAAATACATGGATATATTAAAATAATAGGCACATAAATGTGAATTTCAGAATACAGACTGAAATACAGTCATGGAAAATGCCCCAGTGGATTTTTGATGAAGTATCATACACAGAATTCTTGTTTCTGCAGTTCTTGCTTAGAAAAGAGGAGTATTTTTGCATTTTTGGGAAGTTCTTGACGAGTAAAATGAGACAGCTGAGATCAGAACCCCGGAGTTCTAACTCCAATCCCCAGCACCAACCACCAGCCATTAACATGACTTTCCAGCAGCAGCGAATACACTCAGAAGAACAGCAACACACCTGTTGGGGCAGCAAGCCCAGAGAATTCACAGTATTTTCCCGGTGGGCATCTCTGACATTCCTTCAGAGTTTTCAGTTTTTGCCTTGGTCCAAAGGTTCCTGCAGGGCAGCTGTACTGAGTGCTCCTCTTTGTCCCTGGTGGGCAGTAAAAGCCTTGCGGGCACGGGTAAAGGGTAACATCAATAACTGGCCCTTGCTGACTGTCACAGTAATACCCTGCAGGCAAGAAAGCTAAATTAGTCCCTGGGAGATACCAGCTCTTGAGGTGCTGCTCGTTAGAAGAAAAATTAAGACTCCTTCCAGGTTCTCCCAGGCACATAAAGCACCCCCCTGAAAAAAATAAATCTACCACTCCCCTTAAATGACTATTGATCTGAATCCTGCTCCTGCTGGGACAAACACTGCTGATCTTTCTTTGCAGTTACCAAAACCCCTCCAATAAAGTCTCCCCACTCAAGAGCAAATTTCTCCCTCACCAGTGTTTTAATTGGTCACAACACACAGAAGTTCTGCTTTTGCACCCCAGTTACTTTAACCCCTAATGGCCTTTTCACAGAGACCCAGAAACTGATCTTCTGCAGCCAAGAAAAGGAAACCACAAAGGCAGGCAGCGAGTCTCTGACCTTCCATCCGTGAGAAGGCTCAAGAGTGAATAAAAAGCGGCCACCTCCAGTATGAGGATTCACAGAATAATCTTGTGATGTTGTGAAAAAGGGAACTCCTGTTTTCTGGATGCCAGCACAGTCTACAGCACCTCCCTGACTCCTGTCTCGCCTCCCAGCAGGGGAGCAGCATTTCCACCCTAAACCAGTGACGTTTATCTTTATCCCGTCCAATACACAGAAACACACACTCCTCTGAGCGCGTCCGCAGAGACTCTTGTCAATCTGCAGCCCAGTTCCTTTATGATTTACCTTCCCAGCACTCTCCAGTTGGGGCACTGAGGCCAGGTACTTTGCAGTAGAAGCCAGAGGGGCAAGGCTGGCACTCGGAAAGCTTTCTCCTTCCTGGGAGGCTGGAAAAGGTGCCAGCTGGGCAGAGCTTGGGTACTGCTGATGCTGCAGCTGTGAGAACAGAAGGAAGGCAGAGAGAAGTGAACAATGAAAGGACGACAGAGATGGCTGCATTCAGGGGTTGGATGAGCACACAGCAGCATGGAAACAGTATCAGTGAAGTCTTATTTTTCATTCACAGATCAAAGAGTTCTGCATGGGAGGAGACAGACCAGCTTCGTTGAACCAAGGGAGAGAGAGATGAAGCTAATTACATCTTAAAGGTAGGCAAGTTTAGGCACTGGGACAAGTTTGTCACCATTTCATCAGAAGAGGCTAGAGGAACGACTAGGGGAAGAATGTGGGACTTGAGGCACTCTGGTCAGACCCCAAATTGGCCACCATGGTCTCAAAATCACCCATCAGTGTTTCAGGTATTATTTGACACGAAATTTTCGGTATTTCAGATACTACGTGATACAAAACTTTTAGTCCCAATTGCTGCTGGATACTTACTGCAGTAAGTCCCTACAGGGCAGATGTTCCCAGTCACACCATCTGTTGGTTTAGGGAGAACTGCTCCACCTTTACAGTAAAACCCAGCACTGCATTCCCCACTGGGGACAGACAGACCTGGAAGAGAGGACAATGGTGTTCAGAATACTAAAAGAAAGGGAGAAAAGCAGGAAAACCAACCACTCACAGCCTCCCTCCAGGAGCCACCAAAGGCATCTTGCTTTACCAGGACAGCTCTATGGAAGAATCAGGATAAAAACAGCTTGAAATTTAACATATTGAAAGGACAGAAAAGGATTGGGAGCAGATGAAGCAGGAGTGAGTATCCCAGTACTTGGTGGTGCACAGAATACAGGGGGATCTGACAGGAGACCCTGACCCTCCATGTAGATGAACCTATAATGATGTGTGTTCACGCTGGTCCTCTGAAGGCGGGAACACGGCCACAGAAGTGAAGTGACTCACTCGAGGTCACACAGCAAATTCTGGGCAAAGCCAGGCTTAACACTCAGAAGCAGAACTCAGCTTTAGGGTCCTCTAACGAGTTCTCAAAAGGGTGAACATTTCCTGGTCCACACAATGCCTTTATTTTAACTCTCCTCAAAGCAGACACTAACCTGAGACACTGCAGTAAAACCCTGGAGGGCAAGGAAGAGGCTCTGGGCTCCCTCTGGGGCAATAGAAACCAGCTGTGCACTTCCCTCCAGTGGCAGTGGCCGGACAGAGGCAGTTGGCACTGGTGTAGTTATCCAGATCAAAAGGTCGTGAAGTCCAAGCAGCTGAGATGCAAAACCAACCTGAGAACACAACACGAGTCTTGAGAAGTTCTAGCAACAACAGAGCCCCGTAATTACCATGAATAAACCAGCAGGGATGGCCTGGCATCTAAGTTCTGCAGAGCACAAGCATAAACACGCAGAACGTGGAACAGGCTAATATCACCAAAGGTTCTGCCCCCCAAGAGCCGGGCAACACAACAGCCAAACACATCCAGCCTCACCTGCTTCACACTCGCCTGAGGTAGCTGTCAAGTTCTCCTTCCCACAGAAGTGCCCAGGTGGACAGGGCAAGCAGCTATCCAAGCTCTGCGTCATGGGATCAGGGTTGTAGTAGCCTCGGGGACAGGGAAACTCGGTAGCAAACCTGGTTCCTTTGGAATAAAGACAGCAAGAACCTTTCATGAGCTGTAAATACTGTCTGGGCTATTAATCCTGGTGTGTCACTTCTTGTCATTTGTGTCACTTTATCTCATTTCTGATCTCCATGGTGAAGGGTTTGCCCCTCACAGCAAGGATCCTCTCTGGGCACTGCTGAGTTGGCCTGCAAGGGAGTTAAGTAACAGCTACATCTATGGTTTAAGAGATTGGGTTTTTTTCCCTGTGAAGAACCAGTGACACTGAAATGTTTAGTTCACAGAGATCATCTCTTGCCTTTAAGAAGGATGTTTCAGCCAGATTAATGGGTTGCCTTGTCCCACGGGCCCATCTCACCTTTGGGGCAGTAAAAGCCAGCTGGACAAGGATTCATACTGTAGCTGGTGGTATTTTCTGGGCAGTAGTAGCCTGCGGCACAGGGAAAACACGCAGCTTGTCTGGTGAGGTTGTTGTAAGTCCCTGCAAGGCAGGGTAAGGGAAAGCTGGTTCCTTCTGGGCAGAAGTGGCTCACGGGGCAAGGGCCTCCTTTCTCCCACAGACCTAGGACACAGAAAGAGACACAGTCAGTAAAGGGAGCTGCTGAGGGAGGGACAATGCCAACCAAGGGAGCTAACGCCCCACTGGTGGGCATCGTGTCTTCTCTGGGATCCCAGAAGATCAAGAGGATGCGAAACAGCACAACCAGAATGGCCACCGTAAACCACCTTCTGCATCCCTTCCCTCCCTGCTTCAGAGGTGAAGGCACAACAGAACATATTTAACAGACCAGCTCTCTCAAGACTCTGCTTCACGTATCTGGAGAACGTGGAATTACTAATTTGGAACTCTTCCCTGAAAATCACTATTTCTGAGACACACTACACTGACAAGGAGCTACCGGGTTATGTCCATTACAGGCAGGCACCCAAAACCTTCACAGTGTTTAATGCAAGCACCTCATTTGATAACACTGACTGGAGAACCATCTGCTGCTACGGCCCTGGCAGGTACAAACTACCTCAAACAAAATTAACAGAGACAGGCTGGATGACTGAGAGAAGGCAGGGGCAGGAATACCGGGGGTTGGGGGGGGGGGGGAGGGGGGGTTTTTAAAAATAACTGTTGCCCCAACCCCTCATTATTGGACAGAGGCAGGTGAAGACACTGACGTTCACCCAGTGCAGCTCACCGGTAGGCGATGGTGAGGAAGCTCCGGACAGACAGTAGTACCCGGCTGAGCAGGGTCCCGAGGGTGCCGTGAGGCCGGCAGAGCTGCAGTAATGGCCAGATGGACACACTGTGCAGCTGGAGTCCTGCCAGTTGTAGAGCCTGGAGAGGGACATGAGCAGGCTTTCTGTTGGCAAGTGTGCAAGTTCAGCAGAGAGACCATTGATGCCCACACCTCCAGCCAAGAAATAACAGCGATGAAGCTTTAATTATCAACACAAAGATGCGTCTGATGAGCCTGACTGAGCTGCACACTGTTACTTAAAGGACTAGGGGAGAAAAAGAAAAGGAAAATAAAAATGAGCAGCAGCAAAAGCCAGAAGCTTACCTGTCTGAGTAAGTGCCCACGGGGCACTGCTGTGGGATGCTTGTGCCAGCTGGGCAGAAGTGTCCAGGTGGGCACGGGCCACCAGTGCTCGTGTTTGTGACTCCATTAGGGTTTGGGACACTTGCTCCTAACGTGAGGAAGACAGACCAAAGATATCCTGAATGATACCTCTATTTTATACAAACACCAGCTGAAAGCTGCCAGGAAACGTGCTCGTAACAGTCAAATTCCTACGTTTGAGTCCATTTCTTGTAGTTTTGCCTAAGTCCTTCTATCAGCCTCAGAAAGCAGGTATTTGACTAGAGAAACTTCTGATGGTTCATAGCTTCACTCCCTAGAACTACCTTGCAATAAAAGCCAGGGAGAGATTGTACAGAGAATGTACAAAAACTAATTTCTAAAGGGAAAAAAAAAAATCCTACTTTTTCACTTCCCTTCTTGCACAGTGAATGCCAAACTCAATACCTGTCGTGCAGAAGAATCCTGGCCAGCAAGGACCACTTGGAGAGGATAACCCCCATTCTCCGCAGAACATTCCTGGAAGAGCACAGAGGGAAAAGAGTTATGAGTGAAGTGGAAGAAAAACCAGGAGAGCTGCCGTACTGAACATGCTGATTAGAAGATAAAGGGAAAGAGTTTGAGACATCCAGTCCCTCAGCACCAGCCCAACTGGGACAAAACCACGTTCCAACTTGGACCCACTCCTCTGGGAAACCCTGGGTGTAAACCAAACTCTTCTGCAGAGCCTAAAAAAACACTCGTGGTTCGTTGGGGGACAGTATCAGTGGGACAAGGAACCTCCTTTAACTCTATTTTTTTATGTTTGCATTTCCTAGAGGTGAAACACTCATCAGTGGATTAGGAAAAGAGATGAGCAGAGAGATCACCCCCTTAGACACTGTCCTATGTGGACAATCAGAGTACCCAGGCCTTTCCTCACCTGCAGGGCACTGCTGACATCTCTCAGCCTGGCTGAGTCCGTATGAGGGGTTGTAAGTCCCAGGGGGACAAGGATAAAACCTGATTCCAGTTTTCTGAGGGCAATAGAAGCCAGGAGGACAGCGACGTCGCAGCCCTTTTGAACAGTGAAACCCAGCAGGACAAGGAAAGCACTTATCTTGACCTGGGAAGGCAATACAGGAATTAAACACAACCATGGAACGAAGTGGAAGAAAAATACTGTGTGCACAACTTCCCTTTGCCTGGTTGTACACTTGAAAAAGAAGTAGAAACTCAAGTCAAGTCACTCTATAAGCCCTCCTTTTGTCACTCTGTAAGCCCTCCTGCAGTAACTGGCCTTCAAACACCAACCTTCTCGTGGGAGGGTTGATTCAATGAGCTTCTCAACTCCACCTCACCAGCCCCAGAGTGCCACTACCCTTCACATTAGGTGGAAGGCAGAACAGGAAGGCTCTCTGGTTAACTGCTTATTAGCTTTCTGTCCACTGTCACTGCTACCATCCTAACTCATGACCTGCTGCAGGGGTGAAATACATTCCCCACATGACACCAGTTAAAAAAAAACAAAACCACATCACAAAACTCATCCAACCCCCTTTTCTCTGGCCCCTCTGAATGCTCATAATGGCCAACAGCCACCAGGACATTCTTGGATATGGATGTAAAGCACGATCTGTTTCTCTAGGTCCCCCAAGTCACACTGAAGTTACAAAGATCCAGGTCCTGACCTGTTGCATTACTGTATTCTCCACTGGGGCAGGGAGAAGGTGCTGCTGAGCCTGCGGGGCAGAAATGTCCTCGAGGACAGAGGTCTCCAGAGATACCATCCTCTGGCTTTTCAGTCTTCGTCCTTCCTGTGCAGTAATAGCCTTAAAAGCAAAAAGCCTTTGAGCTCTGTCTCCTGTTCAAAACCAATTGAATTTCTAGGTAGTTAAAGAAGCTCTGGCTTTGTCTCACCTTGTGCACAAAGTCCTACAGGAGCATCCTGGCCAGACATATTGCAGAAAAACCCAGGGGCACAAGGCAGACACCAAGTGGCATCTTGGGCTCCTCTCTGTCCATTCCAGGTGCCAGCAGGGCATGGCATCTCTTTTGGGTGTCTTGTGCCAGCAGGGCAATAATGTCCTTGTGGGCATAGATCTCCAAAAGGAAGACCCACCTGAAGCAAGGAAAATAAAATCAGTAAGGTTTACAAAAGCTTTTGTAGTGCCAAGGTGTCAGAAGCAATGCAAGACACACAGAACTCACAGGTGAGGAGCTGCTGGAACCCTGAATGCAGTAATACCCTGGTTGGCAATGTCCTTCTGGCTCAGTCAGACCAGCCACGCTGCAGTACATCCCTGCTGGGCAGGGCTTGCAGGAACCTGCCCTGACCACATCTGTGTAAGTTCCCTGCACAAAGAGAGAGAGAACCAATGAATGCCCCCCCTGGCAAGGGACTGGAAGCCTGCTGAGTGTACTCTTTGAAAAACAAGCCCATATTACAGTCTTACCGCTGGACATGGGAGAGGCAAGAAACTTCCAGCCAAGCAAAAATGCCCTTTGGGACAATCCTGGGGTGCAGCCAGGCCTGTCTCATTGCAGAATGTACCCTCTGGACAGTCCCTGCAAAGAGACTGACCACGGCTCTAGAAAGGGAATACAGGAAGAACGTGGCAGATGAGGAGCATTAATGCCCACCACATGAATGAATAAACTCTGCACGTTCTACCAACGCCCAGAGACTCCCTGCTACAAAATAAACACCCCGAAGCGAATGAAGTGCAGTTCAAATGCAGACTTGTGGTATCTGAACAGCACCTGGCACCACCAAAGCAGGGGCAGGCACAGCCCTGATCCAAGGCACGTGGTGTTCATTCACCCACGCTCAGCTCCTCACCCCACTCCTCAATTTGCACCATTTAAGAAAAACTGAAGAATAACCACCCAATGAGCTCCAGACAGCAGTGCTGGACTGACAGAGCCGATACCCTGACCCAAACCTTTTCAGTTCTGCACAGAATTCTGTTGCAGGATAAAAGCAAAGCAGGTTGATTCCCCATTTGGGGAGAAAACTCTCTGTTTTTAAGCCCACCACTTAGAAATGCCTCCCGAGTTTCTATTGACACATTTGCAGTTCCCAAGGGCTCCGATGACCCCACAAGTATCTTACACCGAGGGCAGGAACATACTTACAGGCTGGAAGCTGCCAAGAGGACACGGCTCAGGCTTGAAAGCTCCTGTCAGAGAATAATGTCCCTCCATCACCACTTCCTGAAGAGCACTTTTGGCACCTCCTGTACAGAAGTAGCCAGGTTCACAGGGTCCCGAGGGAGCTTGATTGTTTGTCCCGTCGCAATACAGGCTATGGGGGAGAAAACAAAAGCCTTGGGCAGCACCAACATCCTTTTCTGACTGGACAGCACAGTCCCAACACACACAAAAAAAGAGATCCCTGCAGTCCCCCTGGAATTTGAGAGACCTGGTTCCTGTTTGCTTACAGGCCTTGAAAGGGAGTTGCAGAGGATACAGATCACTTCTCACACATGCTTTTTAAAGACCATACCCTCTCACAATCAGTAGCTCTATCCTGGTAAGAATTCTCCCCTGTACAATCAGGGAGTGGGATCTGCGTAAACTTCCAAATAAAGATCATACAAGCACCTAAATGTTGGTTTTCTTCAAACCTCTGCAGCTTTGGGCTAAAAATATACCAAAACCTGGGACTCTGATGGCATTCCCTCCAACTTCTGGACAGGATACGAATGCCAGAGCAATCTCTTGCTCTGTTTTCCTGCCCACCTCTCCTGGGAAAAACAGTAAAGAAAAAGTAAAAAATAGAGGGACTTTTTTTTTTTTTCTATTTGAATTCTCTGAGAGCTTTGGATTCCACCCCATGGAGATCTATGACTCTACCCCAGCTGGCCTCCTCCTACACAGTAAAGCACAAAAATTACAAGTTCTGTGCCACCAAGCCCCAGATGATCTCACACACATCATTTCTCCTGCCAGCACAAAGATGTGGCCACCTCAAAGTCAGACTGTCCCTCACTGGGCTTTACAAGCTGCACATACTCAGTGCACACACTCAATCAGGGCTGAAAACCACCATCTTCTGCTTCAGAACCAGATGTGTAAGTTCACAAGAGGGTGGCGAATTATACTGGTGTGTGTGTATATATATATTTACTGGTAATATAAAAGGGACTACCCAATTAGTATTAACAAGATAGATTAAGCAAGAGCTGCTAGGTCAAACCATCCTGCACTACAGAGATAATGAGTCTCAACAGAAGGCAGCAAACAGCAAAATCTGCAAGACAACTCAGAAAATTCATCTTACTAATTGTAAATCTGCTGATAAGGGGATGCAGCCACGGGAAGCCTGGGAACAGAGGAACTCTGCAAGAGGGATGAAGGTAAGGATGGGGCAACAGATTTGAGGGCTGGACAATCCCTTTGCAATGGGACAGAATCGAGTCACACTCTTTGAAGATGACTCTCACCCGGGAGGGCAGTCCATGCACTCCTGGAGGCTCCTCAACCCACTCACGTTGCTGTACGTTCCCGGAGGACAGGGGACAGGTAAGGGACAGCCGGGTGGGCAGTACGCCCCAGCAGGACACACGTCTCCTGTCACTCCATCCGTGGGCAACTGAAATTGGGAAAGACATCATTCAAAAAAAGGAGTAAACAGGGTTAAAACATGGAAGGCTTCAGGCCCTGTGATTCACACCCACTCAACTCTTCACTGGGCTACATTTTTAGTTAAGGGGGGTGCTAGCGCTCAGAGGCAAAAATATGACATTGATGCACGCTCCTTGAGGGCAACATGAGTGATCCTCATGCCATAAGCTTGCCTGTGAGCAGTACAAAACTGTGACTCTTGAAGTCACTGGATTAATAAAAAGTACTGCAGTGGAAAAAAAAAACCCACCCCAGCAAAGCACAATTAGATCAGGAGGAGAAAAACTTCCCCTGTGACTTACTGGAGTCAGGGCCCTGCCCTGGCAGTAGAATCCAGCCTCACAGGGCCCAGCAGGCCCAGTCTGTCCTGGAGCAGCGCAGTAGAAACCACGGCCACAGGGGCTGCACTCCGAGGGTCCAGACAGCCCCTTCTTATTACTGTACGTCCCCTCAGGGCAGGGTTCAGGTTCAGAGCTGCCTTCAGTACAGTAAAAACCCTGCAAAACAAAGGCAGCGTTTAAGGCTCTTCAACTTAATAGACTCCCCCCTCAGCAGCCTCTTCCATTAGATAACCCAGAAAGACCAACTCACTGCTGGGCAGGTTTTGGGCTCTGACATGGCAGGAGAGTCACAGTAGTACCCAGGCAGACATGGTCTGCAAGCGTCTTCACCCTCTAGGCTGGAATTATCCCAGAAGAAGCCTGGCCTACAGGGGAAGGAGAAAGGGAAGCCGGTTCCCAGAGGGCAGCTGTAGCCAGGTGGACAATCCCCTGTCTGGAAAGGAAAATACAGAATCAGGCAGGGCTTTGTATTTTTATTTTTCTGCACAGGGAAATGCAATCTGTTAAGATTCAGCCCAAAAAGGATCCAAGCTTCATCTACAACTAGAAAAACCTGGATTTCTTTTACTGCAAGAAAATGGGCAGAAAAGGAGAAGGAAAGGAAGTCACAATCTTATCAGTAAAACTCTGACCATGTAGGATAGTTATTTTAGGTGAGATTGTTTTAAGCTGACGTCTTGTCACTGAGACAGGCCCTACATGTTGCCTGTAGAGCTGTGGGGAAGACTATCTTCTTCCACACTTGGAAAAGAGCTGTAACTGGGATAAAAATTACCACCTCTCTCTTAAAAACATGGATTCATCCAGATGGAAGAGAATCCAACTTTATTTTTTTGCTCTAAATAGAGGCTTCTGGTTTTTAACAGCTATTAATATTTGATGAGTTCACTCTTTCCAGATGCAAGACAATCCCAGTGAAAGATCTCATAACTCACTGGAGACAGAGCAGCGCTAACGCCTGTCCTTTGAACTCTCTTTCACAGCCTGCACTGACAGGCAGAAGGTAAAGTAAGGACAGAAAACATTAATTGAGCTTGTTCCATTAAGTCCCAGCCTTTGCAAAAGAAAGTCTGGAGAACCTGGGCTAAACTTACAGGGTGAGGAATTCCTGGAGGCTCCATCCCTTCTCTGTAGCAGTACTTCCCTGTGGGGCACGGCAAGCATTCATCAGCGCTGCTCAGACCCCTCTGCTCACCATAGGTCCCATTGGGGCAAGGTGTAGCCTGCAAAGAAAATAGAAAAATGGGTCTTCAGCACATTAATATGACTGCTGTGTCCCACGAGGCAAACATACAGCAGCTGAAGCTGTGAAAGCAATTCTTCCCAGTAACTTGGAACAAACACTCCAAAGCAGCCCTAGGAATGTGGTGTGAATGCTGAAAGGACGGTGTAGCAGAACGGGGATCCAGCCCTCGGTACTGCATAAAGCATCCCAGCAAAGGTTATGGCAGTGTTATGAACAGTTTCATGTAGGGCAAATACTGTGAGGATCTAGGAGCAGCAAGGGAGCACGGAAATCACTAAAAATGGATTAGGAAAAGCTCCCATAGCAAGATTAATCCCAGGGCAGACTGTAACTGTACAGCCGACCTGATGAGAGAAGAGTGAATCCCAGGGACCAAAGCAGACTCACTTACAGCATCTCCCTGGGGACAGTAGTATCCTCTTGGGCAGGCATCTGCGCTGGCATCTGGAACAACCGCTTGTCCTTCTGGGCACAGGAGACCCGCTGGGCAAACCATAGCCAGGAGCATCACCTCCCGGCTGGTGTGCTCGCTGGCACAGTAGTGTCCAACAAGGCAAGGCGAGCAGGAGACCCAACCTTGGTCCTAACAACATGAAAGGCACACGGTTCCACTTCTAGAGAACAACAGAATCCCCTACACGTTTATTTGGTGAGCTGGGTCAGGCAGAGGTGACCGATGCTGTTTAAAGCACTGTACGTGATCACTCCAAACACTCTGGCTCAGCAAGGAGACGGGCTCATTCCGGTGCCTCCTTTGCGGCACTCAAAGCCTCAGCCTCCCCCTTGAAGCTGCCCCTTCTGCCAAAATTCAGTCTTTAGGCTGAACTAGGATAAAATTATTACTACTTACTGAGAAGTTGCCAGCACCACACGTTTGAGGAGTAACTGTGCCAAGCTGAGGGCAGCGATACCCTCCAGGACAAGGGATGCAGTCGGCAGCCACTTCTGCCCCACGTTCCGTGCGGAAGGTTCCTCTGCAGGAAGAAATACAACAGAAGGGAGAGTCACAAAAGGCAACAAAGCAACCAAGAAAAGGACAATGCATTTATAAAGAGGAAATCTACCATTTCTGGAGCTACCTCAGAAAAATAATTTGCCCAAACCACTCACTAACGTGCAAGGTGAAAGGAACTTGCAAACACTTCTGGAGCAGAAAGGTGTTACTTAAAATTAGAATTGCTCCGAAATGCCACGCAGAAATATTTTCTTCTGTACCTGCGTGGGTGTCTGAGACTCAAATCTCTGTGATGCACTTACACCGGGCACAGAACTGGCTTGGAGGTCCCACTGGTGCAGAAAGCTCCCGCAGGGCACACGGAGCAATCTCCTTCTCTGCCGTTCCCCAGCCTGGTGCTGTAAGTTCCCGCAGGGCAGGGGTACTGTGTGCTCCTCCACGTACCTTCCCAAAAAAAAGGAGAGAACCATCCTAATTCTTAATATAACCTTGAAGACACAAGGCAGGAAGTCCCCCTGGTTCTTCATTACAATGAAGTATTTACTCAAGTTACACGTAAATATGTGGTTTTATATATTAAAAAAAATCACCACCCACAGCTCTGAGAACAACCACCACCAAAAAGTCACCCTTTAGGCAACTCTGCAGAATATTTGCAGGAAGTTTCAAATTTAGGATCGTGCTTGTAGAAGACACTCGACTGTGCATTTTAGTTCTTTGGAAATTAAGGGAAAGAAAACGAACGACCCCAATATACTCAGTTCAAACTGCAGCTGCCTACCTGGAGGGCAGTAGTGGCCCGAGCTGCACATCCCGGTAGGGATATGGGCTCCTCCCACACAAAACCAGCCTGCGGGGCACAGGAAACACTCCTCTTCCGAGGCCAGGCTTGTCCTGTTGCTCCAGGTGCCTGGGGGACACTTGTGCTGCATCGGGTGCTTTGTGCCTGGTGGGCAGTAGTGTCCAACTGGGCAAGGAGTGGGAGGCTTCTGCTTCCCCCCTGTTCCTGTAAATGCAAAGCCAAGTTTAATAACCTACTGGGTAGCACACTGGCTTCACACAATCCAGTTGCCTTGTCCTCTTTTCAGCTCTGCTGGATGACCCCGAGTTATGTCGTCTTCTCATTTTGAGCCTTTTCTCTATTTAAAATGGGATAACAATAGTTATTTCCTCTGTTGATGAGAGGCTCTATCACAAAACTGGTTACTAAAGCAATTATACTTCAACTCATGCACCCTGCACAGTGCCCCTGTCCAAAGCTGGCACAGACTTTTAAGTGAAGAAGCCACCAATGAGCTACAAACTTTGAAGACTGTAAAAACCGGCCATTTCCAGGTCATGAAGTTCAAACAGGAACCACAGGTGGCAGAGGGAGAAAAATTCAGAGTAAAATTAAAATCAACTTGTCCAGCGGGCACAGCACTCTCTGCTCTAACACTAAAGGGCTACTTTTTCCCATTTCCCACCGCTGTGAAACCTCCCTGACGTGCTCTGGTACTTAACTGGTGGGCTCTGTGACACTGGGTACCACTTACCTCTCAGGCAGACAAACCCAGCCGGGCACGTTTCACACTGGGACTTATCAAAGAGGTTGAAGTCATTGCCAACCGTTCCTGGGGGACAGGCGTTGGTGGGAAGATGAGGGCTGGCTGACCCCACCGGGCACACGTACCTGAGGAAACACAGCAGCTTGGTTGGGACAAAATGTTTTCAGGCAAGAGGGAGACAAACTCTGTGTCCTACCAGAATATTTGGATGAATGCTGCAAAGGGAAAAAGCTGAAACACTTGAGGCTGTGGCTGACAGCGATGTGACTGGCAATCAGGAACACACAAATACTGAAGGCTGTGAGCGGACTGTTTGTGTCATACTTTTCTGACCAGAAGAAAAGTGGGTTGTCCACCCAGGTCGTGCTGTTTGTCACCAGGGGATGTGTGGCCTGGCTTCATTCTTGTCTGTTTTTACCACTTATTCTGTGGTGGCAGAACAGCCACAGCGGGGAGCAGAGCCTTCCACCGCAACAGTCAGCACCACGCTGCTTTACCAGAAACCACAATAAAATCTGGACACAGCAGAGCGTGCCACCTGCAGCTCCCTGTGCACAAAGCAAAACCAGTGGAGGGATAATAAATGCACAGATATAAACAGAAGCACAGGAATCAGCCAATGCTCACCCTGGTAAGCACTCGGCGTCAGGCTGGGCTAAGCCTGTCTGAGTACAAGCTCTCCCTGCCGGGCAGGCTCGGCAATCGGTGGCTTCATCCTGTCCTTGGAGAGGATTGTGTGTCCCTGGCTGGCACGGGACTGGGTAACTTGCTCCAGCAGGACAAAAATACCCAGCAGGGCACTTTACACACAATCCAATTCCTAAAGAGAGAGAAAACATTGAAGGTCCCAAAGGGAGCACGACCTACTGACCGAACAGAGGCTCCTACAAAGTAAGATTCCTTCACTTTCACCTACACCAAGAAAGTGTGATGGAAGCTCTCTCATAACAGCAAGGAAGTTACTGCAAAGCCAGAAGGTGGTGGTATTGGATTAGCTGAATGCTACTGCGGTCGAGTAGCTGGTGGAAGCAGTAGAACCAACTGGACTGTCTTCTGAGAACAAGACACGAGATACATTTTAAATAAAAAAAAAAGATCAGCCTGAAAATACTCTGATGCAGATCTATTTAATAAGCACAATGCTTAGGCCTCCACAAAAGCTGAGCATTTTCCATGTTTGCATTCTGAATGCAGAGAGAGAAACGGGTTTCACAGGCTGGAGATATGTTCAGTACACACACACTAATACCAAAATGAAAACCTTGTACGATACAGACCTGGCAAGCACGAGGAGCTGCTGCTGGGTGTGTGAAGTCCCTCCTTGGGCTTGAAACTCCCTGCTGGGCATGGAGGGACTGCAAGGCCATCAGAACAGAAGTGACCTATAGAGAAGAAGAAAACACGTGGTTCAGAAATGACATTTGAGACAAGTTAAGACCCCGAGTAGAGCGGTGGTAGGTCTCCCACGTGCTGACGTGTGTGTGAGATGCAAGGGACAAAAGGGACAAGCACAAGTATTTGGTGGCTAAATCATGTCAGGGCATATGGATGTTGCACCCTGAAGGCAGGCATGAACATGCTCTGATATGGCCAGGACACAAACCACCTCCAAAGTAAAAAACTGGAGAACCAATTGTGTCAGCATTGTACTCAGTCTAAGCTAACACACTCCAATTAAACAAACCCACACAAGAGAGGTGTTTGGGACCCTGCAGAAGAGGTTATTTTGCTATTCATCCCTAACCACAGACACTGGAAAGAAGAGAAATCCTCTGCTCTGCTCTCTCACCTATGCATTGACTGCATCTAAACTGCTGAGGTCTTGGTCTAGCACAATCTCTTTACCTGCTCCATTTCTCCTTCTGCTGGACAACAGGTAAGGATCCCAGAGCACAGGAACTCTTTATTATTTTATTAGACAGATTCTAATTACCGACGTTAAGAATCAAGTTACTGAGTTTAGTGACTCTGCAGGAAGCACCTGGAGCTGGTCATGAAATAGTTCATCTTTACATGCAGCAGAGAGCTTACAGTGATATTGCTGCTCCTTGCAGCACCAAACTTCTCCTGTTACCACTAAAGAATGGAATGGGATTTACTGGGAGGGCTTGGGAGCACCACATTTTATCACAGGAAAAAAGCACAGCAGAAAACTAACCTTGGCTTCACCAGGCTTACACTCTTTCACTGGGATGTGTAGGGGACACGCCAGGATGTTCATGCTGCAGAAAACTCTTTCTTTATGGGGAAACTACGCCAAGCCCCCAGTTCAGTACTGGAATGGCTTAACTTGCACTCTGGCTGAAGAGATTTCCTGAACGTGGGCTTACTGGGATTTCTTTGAGAGCACCAAGCAGAAAGAGAAATTAGGTAAGAAAACCACAGTGGGCCTTTATTTAATTCTGCAGTTCCCACCCAGGAAGACAGTCCCCGCTATATACGGGCACTTGTGATGGCCGGTCAATCAAGGCCCTGAAGTGGAAGAAGCTGTAACTGCGTGTGAATCAGTTTTACAGATGATGGGTTAAAATCACAGGGAGAACTGTTTTCTGTGTGGAAAGAGAAAGCAAAAGCTTCCCTCGTTGCTCAGCAATCTTTTGCACACTCAGACATGGTAGTTTATATCCCAAGGCTACATCAGCTGGACCTTCCCCCCAAAGCCAGCAAAGCGCGATGACTCTCAAAACCAGTTGTGATTCCCAGTGTTCCCTCATTTTTATTCTCTGCTTTTCACAAACTCCTCTGAACAGCATCCGCTTTATCTCAGGAATTCTATTTTAACCTCCAGCTCCACAGTGACACAAGGACCCTCTCTCGGTTCCAATACCACCAGCTAAGCGTTAACAGAGCAAAGTGTCGTTTTAGACCCCTGAAGTTCTCTGTTTTAATGACTACAGACACTTACCCGCTGGGCAGGGCTGGCACAGCAGAGCATCTTCAGCTGAGACAGAACCAGGAGAGCAGGTGACACAGTGAGTGCGGCTCGGATTTGGCTGCTGACCGGCCAAGCAATGCTAAGACCCAGAAATACAAATCCATGTCACCAGAAAGCCTGACGGCCATTCCTGCCCAAAGCTGTGTCCCAAAGAGACCTGCCTCTGGAAAAAGCCCAGCACCGCATTCTGTCTCGTGCCTGCCCCTTCTCTGCTCTCTCCTCCCTTCCCAGCAATGCTTCAGCTCTATCCTCCAGGAACAATTTATGGAAGAAAAAATGGTACTTCAAACTCCAAGCTTCCCTGGGTCCTCAGCTGAGGGGTTTAGTGGTGGCAGGTGACTGGAGCACTACCATTCTCAGAATTTAAATGAGAAGTATTTATTTCTCTTAATACAGGCTACTTGTGGTAAGTCTTAGACCTACTGTACCACATGCTCAATTCCGTACCACTCTGCTCCGTCCATCTGGGCAGATGTATCCCTCTGGACATTCCTGACACTCCAACTCTCCCTCTGGTGAGTACTGCCCAGGACTGCAGCTCCTCAGCACACCGCTGTGCGGATCACAGGAATAACCATCCGGACACGCACGGCACCCAGCTCCGCTCTGGAGGCTGAGATAGCCCTTTGGACAAACCTGCAGTGAGTTCACAAAGAGCTTCAGATCCAGAGAAACATCTTCTTTGCAAGCATGACGTAAACCAGCAGTTTCAGACATCCTCAGCCAGGAGTGCCAGAAAGAAAGGATCTTGGATCATTTTCAAAATCTGGCCTACGTACTCTCGAGAGCTCCCAACACATGGTTTTTACGTGGAAGGACAACCTGCTCTCTGTGAGGGTGTCAGAGCTAAACACAGTGCAGGCATTTAATGATAGATTTCAAAGCAGACCTCAAAATCCGGAAAGAAGCCTGAAATCAGGTGATTCAAAATACACAGCAGCAGGGGCAACAAGTACCACTTCCCCTCCTCGCTGCCTTCCCCCGTCTCTCTCAGCTCACCCGGCAGGCTGCCAGCTCTGCTTGAGCAGGGAGTTCGTTGGCTGTTCCCAGCGGGCATTTCCTCGGCGCTGCTTGACCCCCAGGACAACTGCATCAAAAATTATGAAGTTATAAAAATGAATTCTGTAAGTAATTCCATTCCCTACCAGCTAGTGCAGTAGGTGGTGTGCAGATACAGGAAGATCCCCCTCACCAACTGCACAAACAAATGCCCTTTTAGCCGCAGACACACAGATCTGTTAAGCTCTGGCACTACGCTTTCTTCCCCGTCTCACAATCCACAGATTACAGGACAGCTCCCAGAATATTCTCCACATAAAAACAACGCTTAACCTTCCTACCACAGGAGCCTAAGTGCCCAGGGAGGGAAGGAAGGAGACTTACTAGAAACCCGTTGGACATTCCAAGCAGTTGCCAGCTACGTAGTAACGTCCCTGCCCGCAGTCTACGAGGCAGTGGGTCTGGCAGTCTGTGCTGCAATCTGGTGAGAGGGAAGAGCTCCCTAAAAGAAAAGCAAAAGGAAGAAATTTTAAGGTGCAATGAGCAAACATTCAAGGCTCCAAGCTAAAGGACCGGGTATTGTTATACCATAAGGTAGTTATCAGCACAATTTCCTTGCTGTAACCAGTGTTAACAGCACTAGTGCTGCTATTGCAACCACTTCACTATTAAGAACCACGCTTTGCTTTAACAGAGGAGGGGTGGTTAGGAACGGGACACAGCATCCCACCAGTGCAGTGACCAAAAAAGAAACAGGAAACACTCAAAGCCTGTCTTAAGAAGGAAGCTGAATCGGACCATCTCACGCTCCACAGTCACACGAGCTCCCTCTTACCCTTGGATGAATTAGCTGGCTTCTCAAACCCACATAAAAAGCTGGAAATAAATCCAACTTCTTGGGTTTTCCACGCATCGACGCTCCCTGTCCGTTATCGCCCTCATTCTGAAGTTTTGGTGGCTAAAATTAAGGAAAGGTTTCTCTTCCAGAATGAAAACCTGCTCCCTTGAGATTTTTAGATTAATGTTCTGAACACAGAATTCTGAGGGAAATCCCAACTTCAGACGTTTAACAATCTAACCCAACTACGCCGTGTAGGTGACAAAGAGCCTTCTCCAAGTCTTTAGTAGCATCTTATGAAGGAAAGTTGAAAACCTAAGTTTTCAAGAGGGTGCAGACAGCACAGTCTGATGGAAAGAGCCAAGGGATGATGGGGGTCCTGTACCACTCTGTAACCTCCACCAAGATGATTCTCTACTTCAGTTACCCAGTCTACACAGGAAAGGCCATTTTACCTCCCCTTCTTTAGGAAGTCTCTTGCCATCATGTTCTATAAAGAGAAAGGTAGTAAATCCTCAACAAAGAGAAAGATTTCATCTTAAAGAATAAAATGAATACTAGTTACTATTTCCCTGTTTGTATTTCCCTCTACTACACCGCTGTCCTAATGAATTCCTTTGTTTTGAAAAGTGAGCTTCACCATGGTAACAGTAAGGATTTCACCTGGACTTCCCCGCGAAGGGCTTCTCCGGCTGCCTGTGCCCAAGCAACAAAAAAGGAGTGTGCAGGGTGGGGAGGAGAGTTCCAGGCTTGGTTTTGATCTGTTCCATAAACACCTTGGTATTAGTGCTGTTGTTACCTAAAAACACTGATGTGTTCATTTTTTTCCCCTCTCTTTAGAACATGAAAACCTCTTGGTGAATGCATTCCCCCCCACCTTCTCTGGCTTCTCCCCAAATGAATTCCTAAAAAACCCAGAAGTGTGCTTTTGAAATGACAGCAGCCACACTCACCAGTTTATGACCAGTTACGAGCTCACAACTGCTGCCTCTAACGCCTTATAGCTTTCAGAAGGTAACACAATCAGCATCAATCAAAAAAACAAAACAGAAAAGAAATCTGCCTGTGTAAGAAAGGTACCCACTCACCTCTCTGGAAGATCCTAAGGCTACAGAACCAGATCAGCCAACTCAAACCATTAGCCATGGGGACTAGTAAACAGTTCAGACAAAATAAAGAGGCTCAGAGCTTATGTTTAAAACGTTTCTCGAGCACCTGGTTGTTGCCTTTGTTGAAGGTCCAGTGTAACTAAATCCCTCCCAGGTAATCACTTTCCAATACAGCCTGAAGTGAAATGAACACCGAGCTGCAGAAAGAAAAGAAGGCCGGAGAGTTAATCTCACAAAGCTCCCCTGCAGCACTGCTGATACTAAGAAGTGAGAAAACTCATTTAACCTTGAGATAACGTATACCTTCTAAGCATCCACTAGCCAGGGAGCTTGCAAGTATCCTTGTCATCATCTTGCACATCTGTCTGGCTGCCCAGCGAGGTGACTCCATGAAAAGGAACCCCTCAGGGTCACAAATTCCTTCTTTCTCTTTGACATCTAGGTGAAAGATTCTCTCTTTGTTGCCTAATTTGTTCTATAATTTTGGGTTCTTCCTGAAATTTGCAAACCCAGACAAACTCTTCCTAAAACTGGATTATCCCTTGTAATATCCGCTTCCCACTGGTTCATTTGTCCTTTCCCAAGGTTAAGTCTTTGACGATGCAAAAGGCCAAATTTCATCAAAGCTCCGGCAGAGCTGGGGAACACACAGAAATGGGAATTCCACTGCCATGCTAAACAAGCAGATTGTAATCTGAAGCCATTTCATGAACACACAACTTCTTTTTCAACGTAATTTCCTGGTTTCAGGAATAACACGAAGAATACAAGGTTCAGTACCAGCCTGAACCTTGTAGATGTTCTTTTTTCTCTGTCAGTTACAATACCCTCCCTTTTTTCCACTTTCCCTATAACCTCCTGGAAGCCAGAGACCGATGAAGACTTTGGAAACAGTTTGATTTCTGGCACTGAGGGGCTTCACACCGATTTAAATCCAGTCCAGGAGCCGGTCCGAGGCTGGCTCTTGGCTCACGTGAAATTACTGGGGAGCGCTGCCCCCTGAAAGCCAAAGAGATCCTCCTCCCTCCGCGCCACTGGAGTATCTGTGAAGAAACCTGTACTCCCACTGACGTGCCTTCTCACCTCTAAAAGAATCCTTTCATGAGAAGTGTCACTCTATGGCTGACTAACTTTAATTTCTGAATAAAAAAATAACAGTAAGATCTTCACAGTTTGGACTAGAACATAAAGCACACGTCACCCTTGAATGGTTCAAGCCCCCCAAGTAGAAGATGATGTCAGAGCATCTCTAAGGCAGCAGGGAGCAGAAGTTCCAGCTTCACCATGGCTGAATGTCTACAGAGAGACCTCCTGCCTGTCTTCCTAACCAGCAAAGCACCATCTGTTGCGCTTTATAAAGTCTTTAATTAAATTTCTCCAGTAGAACTCAGATGTGTCTGTTTCTTCCCAGTCTACAAACAATTCCTGGGTATCTCTCCAATTATCTTATATTACAGACAAGAATTGCCCATTAAAACTTAATCAAACACAGTGCCAAGGCAGGCACCAGGCCAAGAGCTTCTCATTTTCTTCCCATTTTCGACCCTGCTTGTCCCTTTGTACTTCAGAAAGTTCAGAAAGGAGAGAAGATGCAATAGAACACAGAGAAGAATTAACAGGTAGATTCTGTCTTATTTCCAGTTCCCTGATTAACTATAGAATTATCGGATTTATGCAGAGGTAGCTCAAATGCACTCCCATAGCACGTGGTAAAGAAAACAGAGCCTTGCTATTATTTCATCCTCTTCTGTCAAGCAACAAATAGAGGCAGACTGAATTATACATGGAGGCTGCTGGACGCAACGCAGAGCAACGAGGAGACGCCTCCAGCAAGGAAAATAAATCAGCACTTCCTTTTCTCGGTTGTGGAAACTGGAGGCCTACCCAATATCAGCATATTTGTTCCTCTGGGATACAAACTAGCTCAGGTTCCAGACCTGACACACTCATCTTCTCTCCACCAACCACTTAAGTGCTGCTTCAGCAGACCTGACCGTGTTTGAAAAGGTGTTTTTCTTGAACTGTTTGTTGGGTTCTAAAGCAACCAGTCAGTGATGGAATATTAGCAGTCCTTCACAAAACAGGCACCGTTTTAATTGATCTGAACACCAAAAACCCACCCTGCTCAGCTCACTACCAACAGTAAGGAACTCTCAGGTGTGCCAGCAGCAGCAGTACCTACTGCAGGGCAGGATGATTGCCCTCTTGCAGTCAATGCACCAGAACAGACAGGAATGACCTGGAACCTTGCAGAAAGCTACCAAGAATCAATCACCCTGGTATTACCTACCTTTCCCACATTGGATATTTTTCCTTGGCCATCAAACCTGATAAAATATCCACTGTCTAAATAAAATATATATAGGTACCCCAAACTGCCCATTCTGCTTCCCCTACAGCTAGGGGAAGGGGGGAAAAGAGGCCCAGAAAGCCCAAAACTGGACAGAAGGCAGGGCTTAGAGTTCACGTTAGGAGTACTTCTGTCACTTACTTGTGTTCTAACAGCACCCACAGCTAATAAAGGCAGAAGGAAAAGCTCTGTGTCTCCGAATCAAACACTCTCTTAGTTTTACAGAAACAGCAAATACATTTCAACCTAAAGCCACAGCTTTGTCTTGTGAAACAGCAGGAATAACAACGATGGCTACGGGTGGAGCCGCCTCCCATCCACTTCCCTCTCTCTTTTCTTCCTCTTTTCATTAGTATTAAGATGCAGACAGCGCTACTTGGAAACCTGGGGATTAAGACTGGGGATTAAAATTCCACTTTTAGAGCTGTAGAGTCAGGGATGTAGCTTTTTTGCATAGATATGTATATAACATGCACACACACCACATAAAAACCAATCATGCAAGTCCCTTCTAATGATACTCATAAATCACATGGATAACTCAGTAGGGGCTCACAGGCTGCTGTAGTGCCCCCCTTATACGTGTATCCCAATGATCTATTAATACCTCAGACAGACAGACATGGCTGAACATCATAAAATAACCACACTTACCAACACAAAACCTACAGATACACTCAAGAACAGCAGCAGAGGCTGTTTTCCTCTTGTACAGTCCTAGACCAAGTTGGGCACTGATAACAGAAAAAAATTAAAAAATAGAGGTTTAATAAGGGACAACCAAGCTCAGTGACATCTTAAGTACATGCAAGCACCATCGTGGCCACACAAGGAACAGCAGCAGTAAAGGAGCAACATAAAATTACACCATTGCTTTACTGTGTTTCACAGGCTAAACTCTATCCCTACTAAGTTTACGAGCCTAAACGATGAGTTCACAACAGCAATAAAAACTACAGAGAGAAAAATTAAATTATGTGACAAAGAAAAGAGCAGTAGGGATAGGCAGGGAGGCAGAAAACAAGGAGGGGGAATCCTAGATCCAAAGAAACCAACAGCAAAACACTCCCAGATTTCTACAGGGCTAAGATTTCACGCTAAACTGCACAACCCCAAGATCAAAGCTCCTTATGTTAAACTCAACTGTGAAAGAGACACTCATAAAATCACAGTCATTAATTTCTCTCAAGTAAGAAAGACGTGCTTGGTCTGCTCCCACTAGAGTCCTCAAGTAGACAGGTGCCACCCCAAATCAGACCTGAAACTCCTTGCTAACTATTGTATGCCAGGCCAGAGCACTTCTGCTGTCCCATGTTTGACAAGGGTTAACAGAAAATGCTTCTATTATGACATGAGCTGAAACAACTGGGCCTGAAGAGATTGGTCCTTGCCTTGGGGTACCCTCCCACGGCTTCTGATCGTCTCTGGTATGTGCAGACTCGTGAAACACAGCCCAGGGCTGTCCCTAGACACTGTCACAGGGCAGACAGCAGTTCCAAAATTTCATAAAGACCATTTCCTTGCAGGTTCTATTTTCACTGACGCCACCTCAGACGGCTGCACTCTGAGAGGATTTGGGCACCATTTGTTAAAGTGACTACATAATTATATTGCAATTCATGCAAATGATATTCTGGTGAGACACAGCTGAAAACCCCTTATTTCTCTGTGTTGTCTTTAGTGAGAAAGGGACAGGAAAGGCTAAGTCCATCTTGATCTCTGTTGCCTGTAGCTCTTCCCTTTCACTTGCAGCCAGCAGCACTGAGCACTCTTGTTGTCTTCCAGCTCCCCATTAACATCACCCAGAGATTTATTGCCAAAAAGGACACGTGAACCCCACACCCAACGCTGCCTCCTGGTGCTTCCATCCCCACCCTATTGTTGGAAGGCACAGGGGGAAGGTGACTTAACCAATGTGCTTTGTGTTTTACTGGAAAGTGACTAAATAGACCAGAACTGGGATCACTGGTGCTGACTTCCTGCTACTGCCTCTTGCTGCAGCAGGATGATGGGATTGGAAACTCTTCAGAAAACGGATCCAGAAAAATAGGGCCAGTGCTTAGCTACCAAACCAAGCTAAGGCTGACAGGAAGCAGGAAAACGAGCAGAAGGTTTGCCAAAGAGACCAAAGGAAGCTTTTTGGAGCACAGAGAATAAATAATAAACACAGTTGGCTACTGCTCCTTTGTGTGCCAGGGCAGTCCCAGACCGGCAACACAAGGCTCTTCCAGTTTCATTATAAAGCATCTAAATGACTCTGTTATGACTTCCTGATCAAGTAGAGTTGTTTGGCTTCTCTCTGAGCAAGCTTCAAGGGCCCCTTTGCTGACCTCACCCAAGCTAAGGAAAACAAGCCTGGAACTTTCCCTGCCTACAAGCACCACGGTTTTGACAAGAGGGACAGCAGTGCCCAGAGGGTGACACAGGATCACAGAGAGCAAAGCAAAAACAAGCAGTGCTTATGACCACACTAGAAATTGGGGCAGATTATCATCAGGAAAGAGCTTGAACTGACTACACAGCAATTAATAGCAGATCTGAATCACAGGCACAGGGTTTAACTCCATCTCCACTAGTGGCAGGTTGGGAAAATAAAACCCAAGGTGATACCAAAGCATTGCCTACTTAATGAATTGTGGAAGACTTTCCTCATTTTGTGTTTACATACAAGGATGGCCCTGCATTTACTGCTGCTGGTAATAAACCTAATTGAGAAGCACCCACAGCTGCAGTCCCCTCAGTAAAAGCTCACCAACTTTGGAAAGGGCAGTATTTCCCAACCCTGCAAACAACAAAAGCCCTGTCAAACCTGGTGCACAACTGTTGTGTGAGATGGGAGGAAGTATTTCAGCTCAGCTTTTATTATTAAACAGTGGTAGGCCCAAAAGCCTCTCTGGAGGGGGTCACATGTGGAACTGCAGCAGAAGTGAAGCATCTCCCCAGCTACTGCTCAAGAAGCTCTTCAGATCGAATTGTTCACAGCCAAAGGAGCAGATTTACACCCACAAACACCTTTGTTTTACCTCCATCACAGGAGATGTTTGAACACTGCACTCTGCACGGGGATTCAGCACAGGGACAGAGTACACTGGGCAAAGTAACAGGTAGGGTATATGGGAAGTACATCAGGTATCTGTTAAGAGTCAGGATTCCAGGCGCTGGTGAAAAAATATTCCAGTTGTAGTTAGGAACAGACTGTTCTGTGAGAGTGGAGCTTGGTTGCATCTTGAAACATCCTTGGCAGTAGGTATGTATTTTGTCTGTACATTGATGTTTTCATGCAACAGAACTAGAAACCTGGTACAGGGGAACACGATGTAAGGATCCAAGACATCAGTGGAGTAGAGATGAAAAGTGGAGAGTCCAGGTAACCCAAACATTCCACTTCTGTACATGTATAGTGGCCTGCAGTCCACAACTTCAAAGGCTCCTAACAGCACCAGACCTTCAGTTGAGACACCCTAGAATGCATTTTATTCAGAAAAAAAAAAAAGAAAAAGATTGCTACTACAAAGAGAAGCAGCACTAAGTGTTCACTTAAAAGAGAACTTACAGTTTTATTACAAGGTGCCCCCACCACTCCCATTAGATACTGGTTTTGCCTATATTCTTCATTAATACAATCCTACTTGAGCCTGCAGTAGGTACCAAAACAGAGGCAACAGCATAATCATCACAGATCTAAGTATGGAAAAAGAGCATGGCACCTGTCCCTCTGCCAAAGCAGGTCTCTTCTTCCAGAGGACAGAAAGTTTAAAGCCCAATAACATCCTCAGGAGCCTTTCTGTCACCCAGAAGCAAGACTAGCTCTTTTTAAACCCTGCCAAGACCTTGCAAAAGGTCTCAGCTAGGGAAACTGGGCCACATCAGAAGTCTCCAAGGCCAAACTAGCAGCTCAAGTGCCAAAGCCTAGAAAGAAAAAAAGATTGAAATGAGTGCCAGCAACAGAACATGGATTGACTGAAAAGTAGTCTGGACAAGAAAAAAAAAACCCACCCATCTGGTGATTTATCAAAAGCTGCAAGCATTACATTAAACAACCTCAAATAATCCATCAAAAGCACTCAATGATTTCTCAGTCTCTTCATCCTAAAATACTGAAATATTACATGCTTCCAATGGAACACTCTAATTCAGATTAAAGCAATGAATAGCTCTGACAGGACAGGATGGATGAAGCAAACACATCCATCCAGGAGAAGCTTCAGGCCAGTCATGCCCCATCAGGAATTTAATTTAAAAATCAGAAGTATAGAATGCACACACTGAATACAGAGATACAGCACATGCTACAACCCTTCAGGCAGCACAGAACTGGTCAGAGAGTCATTGTATTACCATCATTCACCTCCAGGTATGCTGAGAAGTTTTCTTTACCATACACCCACTGCAACAACTCCAAAGCTGTGTGATTTATATACTCTTCCAGAGTCAAGGGCAGAACTTGGTCTTCAAGGACACGGGCAGACTAACAGGGTAGGACAGAGCAGCAGGAAGTCATTTACCAGGGAAAGATGGCCTTGGGCACCTGGTGCTACCCCTTAAGTTCCCTTCCGCAGTCGACTCCTATCATACCACTGCTCCAGGACTGCAACAAAAGGACATTCATTAAAGTCCCCATCAAGAAATACTGCCTTTAGCCTTCTTTATCTAATACACACCAACACAGCATCACAATTTCAGGGTCTTCTCAGTCTGTGGCTTAGAGCCACTTGGACACTTGGGACAAAGACACTCACATATTAATCCCTGGAAGTTTTCCACTGCCTGCATTTGTACAAGTACAGTTGAAGGTAAAGAGGTTCTTCTCATCAACTAGAATTGCTCTTTAAAAGCAGGGAAACAGAGTGAGATATTCAGTATTCCTTTATCCCCTACAACAGTGTGCTCAAAAATCATTATTTTTCATTTCCAAGCTTAAACACCTGGATATCCACTTCATCTTACTTCTACTTTGTGAATGTGTGACAACTTTAGCAGCTACAAAAATAGCACTTGAAGGTTGGTCCAGTTGTGCAGACACCATTCTTTCAAGTGTTTGATTTCAGAGCTCTTTTCCACTGCAATAGGTTCTGCTGGCTTTTGCCACTGACTTTCTGAATCTCTACCCTATTTCCAGGGGGAATATAACAAGAGTCTCCAGGGCTACATCCAGTCTAGTTATAGGGAACTGAAGAAATGAAGCTTCTTTATTTGCCTCAGAGGCAGCTCTGAGCTTTGTTAGAAGAGCCTGTTCCTTTGAACAAAGGCTACAGTGCATCTAATGGTGCTTCTTCTGGGCTACTGAGTCACTGTCATTCAGAAAGCAGCACTAAAAAGTGCATCTCGGTTCTTCCTGAAAGATCCACTTCACAGATTTTAAATAGGAAGACACCTTTAACTGGTGGCCCTGTTAATGCAGAAACTGGGTCCAGAAAATTGTGCAAAACGAGACACAGACTGTATTTCTGAAGTCCAGTCCTTTCCACTGAACAATTTTTGCTTTAATGGAAGGAAGGGCCAATATCATATGGCAGAGAACAACGTTTCCAGGACATTCCTAGAGCCATTAAATTTGTTTGCAAACTCTCTCATGTTACCCAGTGTATTCTCCACATCAAAATCCTTGTGAGTCGGGGCAACTATTTTACAGGCTGATTTATACTCTGTATTATTTTCTTTTTTTACATTAAGTATTTTATTCAGATGACAAGGAGTGCTGTTACAGCACTGCCATTCCTGTCCTTTCCTCACGAGACTGTTCTGGATGTGATCCTTGCAAGTCTTCTCTACAGTCAGTTTGGGTTTGTCTTCCCACTAAGCTGGCACAACTGGAAGAGAATCCAAGAAGATTTCATCTGACTAAGGAATAACATCCTCAATCTGACCAGGACCTTCACAAATATCACACCTCCCTTCTAGAAGGCCATGCAGTTCACTTCCAATTTGTTGGCCATGACTTCTGCTGAATAAAGGTAGCAATTAATTAGTTTCCTACACTCCCACGATCACTTTGAACTGTTCTTTAGCCACAGCAAGAGGTCTTGACTTTCTAAAAAAGACTTGGAAGCCTGACCCTGGGTCAGTAATCCACTCTTACTTGCTTCTAGCCATTCTTCATCATGAGCAAAAGCAGCAGAATGAGCACTTAAAAGTCTTCTTGATTAGGATACATTTAAAGTAACACCAAAAGGTACAGACATGACTTCTCTCTCACCATATATCCCTGGACCATAACCTACTTGGAAATATTGGCCCTGGAAGGCTTACAAGTGACACAATCCTGCTGACCACATCCCAGTAGCCAGTCTCTTCCAGGAAGAAGCCTCAGTCTCTCCAATAGCCCGACTCACTACAAGTCACCAAGCTCACCCAGAAACACCATTGGACTCATTTCCAGGAACATCAGGCACATGCTAGATTCTTACTGGAACTTCAAGTAACAAAATGATTAGTCTGATTTCAGCAAGTGAAAAACACTCAGTAGGGAGAAAAAGACCCAAAACAAACACCCTTGTTTGTTTTTAGATATTCACTATTTTGTTTACTCCTGAAATACAAGTGTCAATTTCACTGAAAAACCAAAGCACTTCGTATTTAAGGGTTTTTGTGTGTTCAGTTCCCTTTAAAAGCCACAAAGTTCTTCACACAGCATTTTCAATGAAAAGACAGCTTTCATTTCCATTGTTCTCCTTTTTCCATCCCCCTTTCAGCAGGGGAAAAAAAAATATAATCATTTCAAAGCCAGCTCTAAACAGAATTTGTATTCAGAACACTTACTGCTTTAATTACTGTTTGCACATGAAATTTCCAAGAGCATCCCTCTTCAGGGACACCTGCAGCTCACCAGCTGAGCAGCTGGTTGAGAGATAAGGCTCAGGGGTTCTTTCCTCAGCTCTCACCTACCACTCAAAGCAAGCAAGACCCAAAATCCAGGTCTGCCACTGATCTGGCTGCCACTTCAGATAGAGCTGACACATCTATGGTGGCAGTGGAGAGATCAGACATTTCCCTCCAAACTCACAGTAAGGCCAGTGAAGATCTGCCACCTCACTGCTTCAGGTTCCCTCCTCATTTAACAGGACAGCAATACATCCATACCATTAACAGACTTGATCAGCTGATGCCAATAAGGTACATACCATTCCTACCTTGAAGTTTGTCCATTAATTAGGCCTTCACAATTAATTCAACAGATTTTGAAAAGCCCCATCAAGTCAGACCACAGCCAAAATGCTTTCATAATACCACCAACTGCTGGGGCTTTTGTTGGGAAAACCAGTTTGCCTTTGAATCCAAGTTTCCCCTTTGTGATCCGTTTGCAGGCACAGCAGACCACAGCTGGCATGTCACAGCACTCACAACTCTACACCAGCACCACCTTCCAACAGCTTCCAAGCCAGGAACAGCATGAAATAGCTCCCCTTTTTATTCTCCAGTATCCACACTTGGCCATTTCTACCACCACTGATGTAAGAGTGACAAGGCAGGAAAATAGTGACACATGGTAGGGGGCTACTGATAGTAGAGTCTCAAATGGTACTTCACTCACCTTAAGAGGTGCTCTTGTTCTTTTAAGAAGCCTTCTGCAGAACATTATCTAAGTAAAAAAGCCAGGCTGGAGAGTAACTTTGGGTGTAAGGAAAGGGGAACAGCAGAACAGAGGAGTATGATCAAAACAGAAGAAACCAGCCCCGCACCCCGAAGGCTCCCAGATAAACCCGGGTTCACCTAGAGGGCAACTCAGGAAGAGGATGGCAGTGACCACCTGATGAAGTCACTGACCACCAGAGGGCCTGTAATTACTAACAGAGGACAACAGATGGCAGCAGAAATATGTGGAATGACTCACAGTTACACAATCAGTGGGGTGTTTAGGATAATACCTTCTGAGGCACATATCACTTGGAAACAGCATCCCCTTAACTACACACAAGTCCTGCCTCAGAATCCCCTCCTGGCAGTTAAAGGCCAGCACTAGGAAAATCCACAGCCTCTCCATTCACCCCATCTAACATTTTCCCCAAAGAAGATACTTAACTTTCCCTGAATTTCCCCATTCCTTATTTCTTTGGCCCGAGCTATCTATCTTAAAACCATCCCACGTTATCCAATACCTTTCACTTGAGGCTATTTTGCTATCAGAAGTCATCACCAGAACACACAATCAGTGACTCCCACTCACCTTCCAAGCATGTCCATGGCTGCAGAGTACAGGATGCTCCCAATATCATCTTTGCTCTTTAGGCTGCCCTTTTCAGGCAGAAAACAAGTTTCTACCTCAGCACACATCACTTCCATAGTGGAAGAGGTCTGGTTTCTTAGACATCCTTTAATTCCAATAAAACAAATCCCAAAGGGACTTGTCCAGCTAAAGACGGCCCTGAACTGGAGTTATTAATGTGAGCAGTCCCTAAACATTGGATAAATCAAGGAAGACTAGTACCACTTCCCGACAAGCTGTATTACATTTTGAGTTCTGATGTGCTTAGTGCCCTGCCAGTGGTTAAGCATCCTGTTCTCATGGGATTTAAACAGACTCCACTTACAAATGGCTTTATGCACACATAGCTGGGACTGCAGGGGCACACATTCTTTTGAGAAAAGCTCCTTATACACTTCCATGTTTGAAGGTCACTGCCTAATTTAGGCAGGACAAATACATCAAACTACATACTTACATTCAGCATCATAGTACATAAGAAACAACAGGGCTAGGGAGATTTGGAGGAGAAAGCTTGCAATCCAGAGAACAGCTAGATGAACTACACTATCACATCTAGATCTCCTTTTTAAGGATGCTTCCTTGGAAGCACTGATCTTAATGAAACAAGACTTTAAATAAGGAGGTAAATTATTCCTGAGCCCTGAACTTAGTATTGCCTTCAACCATCAAAGGCAGATCCAAACCCCCAGGCTCATGCACATCTCCACTGCTGCTGGAATTTTGCCAGCTTCTACTCCAGAAATGGTTATAACACGAAATTTGCCAGGAGTTTTACTGCATTTCCTGAAGCATAGTTCTTACTGAAGAATCGTACCGCTCTCTGCTCTCGAGTCAAGAGAGTTCAATGGCAGTATCCAACTTTAATTCAAAAGTTAAATCTCCAATAGCTGATAAAAGGCATCCTAAAGCCACCCTTATACTATCAGTCAAGGGTGACCTGGGTGGCCTTCAACTACTGCCTTCCCCAGCTCCCAGAGACCAACCTTCACCAGGCTAAGCCATTTCTTACCTAGACCTGGCTGAAGGAGAAGGGAGGATGCTGCCTGCAAACCTGTTCCTACTACTCTCACTTAAGAGGTCTCACCAGCTCTAAGTGACACTTCCTACAGAGCAGGTAACATGCCACAGGCACCTTGTTCCACCACAGCTTCTTTAAATAACAGAAGATTATGAGATTGAGGTGACACCTTTTATCAAATTACTGTGGTTTTCAATATAGCAAGTGTCCTATTACATCTCAAAAGAGCTATCTTTTCTGACAAGACAATTTTATACACATCAACACAGCAGTTAAGGAACACCTGAACATTCTTTCATTAAAAAATCCATTGAGTATTATAATGCTACAGCTCATCCTGTATCAAGGAATGGAGCCACTTAAATCCCCTGAATCTATTTTTCAGGCCACCAAAGACAAAGCAGTGGCAAAGCAGAGCTAAGACTGTAACAGCTGTGGAAATCCAAGCAGTCCAAAGGACAGAAGCTACAACCAC
>VXBJ01000261.1:642714-657882 GCA_013400055.1 Nycticryphes semicollaris
CCTAAAAATCCCCAAAAAGTCAGAGACCAGCAGAGGCTGGGAGGGACATCTTAAATGAGCACAACCAGTACCTGCAGGCTGCATTATTCATGCTCCCCCCAGCCCTTCCAAATACCAGTTTCTTGCATTCCTTGCCAACCATACTCCCTACTAACACAAGCTAATTTAGGAGGGGTAAGTGGAGTAGCAAGAAGCACAGCTGATATTTGCTTTGCCAAAAAAAGTCAAGGCAGCATAAGATACTGAACAGAACAATAAGCTGATTTTTCCAGGTACTTTACAGGTGCTTGTTACTTTCCCAAAAGCTGTATTAGCTGTGCCAGTAACTATGCCATAGACTATGGTATCATCTTAAGCAGATGATTCCTCAGAGGACTGATGCTTTAACAGATGGGGAGTGTGTCTTCTCCTAGAGCCAGTTTGCATGAAAGCCTTAGTGCTAGAGACGGCCAGGCTGCCACCACAACTCCTGTGTTCAATGGCTTGTTTCCATACTCTGACTTCCTTTCAGCACTGCAATCACTGGGAGGTCAAGAACTAAGACCCTTTGGGAAACTCAACTGCAGCCTAATTGATGGTTCAGAAAGCTCCACATGGAGACAAGAGCAGAAAAACATAGGTTTGAGGGCAGGATTCAATGGGAAGTACAAGAGAATAATTTTCAAAGCAGGAGGTTTAAGTTCTTTTCTTATCTCTACCTTTGAATGTCACGATGCACGCCACCAGCCCAAGAGCCATCTCAGCACCAAATACATGAGAACAGGAAAATTACAGCTCAAAACTCCCACCAGAACAGGAGCAATGCGTATTTCCTGAATGTCACAGCAGGTATGGAAATTCATCTCTTTTTAGGGCAACAAGGACAATTATTCCTCATCAAAAGAGCACAGTGGTTGGGGAAAGAACAGCAGCAAGGGGCCCAAGGAGAATTAAAAAGTCTCTCCTACTTTTGGAGATTCCAGCCAATAAAAATAAGCTACTTTTCATAGAGTAACATACATGAAAGGGAAACAGCAGTACAGTACCTGCCCTGAATGAGGCTCTTGCTTCTCACCACTGCTAGAAGAGAACAACAACACCATGTGCTGAGGGATGTATGGTTCTGTGTAACAGTCCAGCAACTGGTAAGTGAGAATACAAGCACCCAGAGTAAAATTTAAATTAAAACAACTGCCAAAATCAACTGCAAATGAATGGTAACCAGTGAAGAGAGACTAAAGGAAGCAGAATGGGATCATATTTCCTTGTTGCAGGCAGATACACTGCTGTGTTTGGAGCAGCATTAGCAAATTACTGAGCAATCCTGAGAACAAAACATTACAATAATCGATTGCTTTAGTGCTAAAGGCCTGAGCTAAGCATTCTGCTTCAGTAGCTAGTGTTTACTCACTCCATTATTTCAGAGATGGCACATCAAAAGAAGGGAAACCTCAGTTGTGTTATCTGCAATTACTTCCTTTGTGTCAATGCGTATTTATAAGTTGACTTTTTCCCAAATAAACACTGGAATGAAGGCAGCCACAGAAAAAAATAACGATAAACAATAATCCATCTCACAAGCAACGTATTCCCAGATGATCAAGTTGAACAGGAAGCAAACCAGCCTGGTTCCCTCTATTACAACTCCTGCCAAACCTTCCCAAGCAATAACATTCACACATGAAGAGGTTCTTTGCAGCTGGGAACTCCTGCTTAATTCCCACACATTAGACCTTCACCCACACTCAGTCTTTTTTTCCCTACAAGTGTAATTCCTATAGCATTTTAAGATAAGTGTACATTTTCTCAACCACCTAACTGCAAGGGGTTCCAGAAAAAGTCACTTTTGTACCATTTCAGACACTGGAATATAACAGTATTTAGGGGAGTCACATATTCATCTTACACCTAAATAAAGGCACAGTGAAAAACCATGCATGTCCTGCATGGTTTTATGCACAGTGCCTAGGAAAGCTAGGAGTAACTATTATTTACATGACCTTTTCCATTTCTTACATGCACAGAATTCTGAGTCCAACCCACCTGAAAAAAAAAAACCCAACATCAAGCAGCTTCTCTTCCCCTCCTCACTGTCCAACACTCCCTCTGATGACCCAACTGAAAATAAAGCCTCAAAGCAGCCCAGGATTTAAACCAAGTGGCCTCAGAAAAACCTCACCAGCCGTGTTTCATTAGTAGAGGCTGCTGCATTAGTTATCAGCTTGCTGCAAGGACAACATTAAAGGCAGCCTTGCCTGAGAAAAATGGCTCTGATGAAAAGCTCACATTAGCTGATGAAGGACAATTAGCTGGCATTCCTGTTTCTGGGGCTGTTTGCTCTGGGAGAACACAGAACACCACCAGCTACCTGCAAGTTCAGTAAGACAGCAGAAAAAGGTCAAAACAGGGGAGTTTCCATCACTGGAGAGTACTCACTCATCTTCACCTGCTGAGTAGATTTCTGTATCAACAAAGAGCATTTTTGTCATTCCAGTTAAGTTCAGCTGAAACCAGTATGTCCTTCATGAGATTCCATGAGGCAAACACTGCCACATTTTTACTGTTAAGTGTATTTTCCACACCTTAAACACCAAGGAAAAACTACCTGCGGCTGAGCTCCCTTTAAGTTATCATCATCTCAAGTCCACTTCACATTAAGTCTTACAATGAAATGTGAAATCATGCCATTTTTACATGGTTCTACAAGCCATTATTTCTCCTCTTGTCCATCTCAGCTAATGCAAACAAAAAAAACCCCACCACTGTGTTATAAATGGTCCCTGCTGATGGCTCTTTTGTTGCCATCTGTAATTTAATAACCACCAACAAAAAAAGTCTGGCTGGTTCAGGAGTAGAGCTTGTTTAATGCTTTAATTGGTACTTATTTTAAACAGTTTATTAGAAAGACAGCACTTTTGCCTGATTTTACAGCCTATCCGACCTGACAAGCAGAAGGCCAGCCACTCTGATCAAGCAGGGACACTAATTAACATGCCCAAGGTCTGCTCTCTTTGCAAACACATTAGGTGCTCCAGCAGGGTCACAGGGGAACAGAGACAGCATGCTGAACAGTTTAAAAGCTTTTTTTGTTTCCTCATTCCACCTCTAGCAAGACAGCCCACAGATGGATTACAGCACACTTCAAAGGGTTTTGGCTAACAACATTGGGCAAGAGGCTCCAAAACCTTGCAGGGTTGCTACTGCCAGGTCACCTCCACTCCACAGGGGCAACCCAATGCCATAGGAACTGCACTGCATCAGGAAAGCAGCACACAAGAATAATCTCATTTATATTGCACCTCTCCACTGCAGAACACACAGGTATCTGGCATAGTCAAGCCAGGAGCAGTGCTAGATTAGTGAGGCCCCCAGTTTTCACTAGGAAAAGACTGGAGTCAAGCAGAGTCTCAGATGAAGTCCTCAGTAAGTAACAAGTTACTGACCCCATTTTTGGAGATCTGAGTCAATATTGGAGATCCTGAACCAATATGCACTCGAGATCAAGTCAGGCTGGCATCTCAACACAACTATTTGAGCCTCACACTTGTGGCTTTTGGTCATTCACGAAGATGACACTTAAGTGCCCTATTCTTTTTCCCCAGCCAACAGTCATCTGAAGCTGGAGTCACTAACCTGTAACTGGGCAACTTTGAGGCAACTTCTCTTCAGCAGTTCAAGAATAAAAAAAGCCATATTAGCCAGTTAGGCCACAGAAGAAACAACTACTAGAAGGAAAAAAGAGATGCACATGGAACTACTACATTAATTCTTTATCCCATTTTTAAGTCCTAGATCCCACAAAGCCAATATCAAAGTCAGTATTTTAAAGAGACACTTTGGAGCTGAGACAGAAAGGTTAAGCCTTGCCATAACCAGTGTCAGAGCAAAGCCACAGGAGAAGCCAATTATCTCACAAATAAGTAGCACATGACCTCACCTTCATACGAAGTTCTAAGCAAACATGATTCCCAACAACACAGGCTTCCTTGGGAAAACCAAAGCAACTCTTAAGACTTGCAGCAGTGTAATTCTGATTGTGCAGCAGGGAAACATCACAGGTTCAGGTACATTCTTGACATTAATTACCCAGTTCTTAGAACTGTGGAAAAGCATCCCACTTACACCCACTCAACTACTCCTACCATTCACTGGTCAAAAATTAGGGCACATGGAGAGAGCACCTGAGTTTCTAACATTCAGTTAACAAATCCACAGAGCAGGTTGTTACACAGCATGTTTTACCTCTTACATTCCAACTCCTCCAGACATTTTTCTGCTGCAGCAGTTCCTTCATTCAGCCAGTAGACCCCATGGTTCCAGGTGCACAGCCTTCAAGGAAGAATAAGGGGTGTCTTCTCAGAAGCTGTGTTGCCAGCATGATGGTATCTCAACTTCTGCTGTGGCACCCTCACATTATTTTTAATGCCTGGAAATCAGAGAACAAAATAAATCACTGAAGGTGACAGGCAGTCATCTTTGCAGCTGGATTTTATAGATCTTTCTCAACCTGAAGGATAAAATTTTTCAGTCTTTGTCTTGGTTGTACACCACCAGCTGCTGGATGCTGTCAGTGACACACAGCCCCTTGGAGAGGGGCATTTATCCAAGCTTGTCATGACCAACCAGCAGCTAAATATCCTTGATACACAGACCAACTGACAGCCCTGTCAGGTCCTCTGTCTTTGTTCCAGTTCTCCTGCAGCCCTTACCATCATCTTCCTTCCCTACACCTGAATATGTCCATCCTCTTTTTTACCACATGGAAGGCACTGAAGAACTCACAAATCTCAGAAAAAGGTACTAACACACCCTGTGCCATTTGGTACTACATGTAGAGACAAAGCAGGGCTCAGTCTAGTAAGTTTGGTGAAAGCTTGACTCCAAGTTGCCTGCAGGCTCATGAGAGCTACCCGAAACATGACTTACCTCAGCTGGTGCTGCTGTTGCTATTGGATGAACATAAAAAAGTTCTATTACTACCAGGCTTTTTTCCCCAACCATTTTTAGGAGGAATTCCAACTTCTTTCCATTAACAGTTTCCACTATTTTTTTTCCATGAGGAGTCATTGTTCAACAAGGTGCCCAATTACAATCTTCTCCCCACATAAGTAACCATCCCTTTTTAACCTGAGCTTTGAGAGCCACTGTTTTTAGCACACCCCACCACATCTGTTTGACTTCCACAAGTACACAGAGCAATAAGCAGGCAGGGTAACCCATTCTGAACTATTAATAGCACAGCAGCAATAAATCTGACAGTTTTGACAACTAGGAATTTGACAGCACTGACATATCCAAACTGTTCTCAACAGTCCTTCCAAAAACCAGCATCATACAGCAACAGGAGCCTGCTCTCTCAACAGGTGTGAAAGGTTCAAGAGGTTCAGAAACAGGTTTTGTTTTTAGAAGTGACCAAACCAGCCACCTTAATTCAACTGACTGGAGAAATTGGTAGAGGCATCACTTCTCCTTTGAAGGACCTGCTATGATTGGCAAGATACAGCACTCCAATCACATGCTTCAAGTGTGCTCACCCTACCCCATCCCAAGTGCCACCTCAGGGTGACTATCTAACAGACTTTCACCTACAAAACACCCTAAAACCTTAAACAGCTTTTACCATATTTTTAAGGCAGAGGACACACATCAGTGGTACCAACACACACCTGAGAAGGCTCACAGGAGAAGCAGGACATCCACACAAAGTCAAGGAGACACCATACCCTGGAGCATTTATGAGCAACTCTGCTTCCCCTGAAATAGCCCAGCACCTTGTTGGATGTACAAGATTATTCATCTACAAAGATGCCAAGCAGTGCCAACAGTTCAGTACAAGTTTTGAGACCTGCACACTGAATTAAGCAGTGCTGACAAGTGGAGTGTAAGCTCACCATGTTTAACCATCAGATGAGATTTCACTTCTAACAAGATTACTTTTTAGCACACGATGTGCTGCAGAGAAATAATCCTGCACAACCAACCATCACACATGTACATTTAAGAAGCAGCTGCTCATTAATGGAAGTTCTATAGACACAGTCAAGCAGCTGAAGCCCATGTGTTTGACATCAAAGTTTAATCAAGAGTGGGTACTTGCTCAAAGCCTTCAGCAAAGCACAGGCCTCCACCATCTGAGCAGTTACTGGCATTATAGGGCCCTGCTTCTGTTGTGGTTTAGCCACCAGAGGAAGCCAGTGTTTGACTTAGTTACAAACAAATTGGAATTGGCTGTTACTATAGCTTTGAGCACAGGACACTTCTGTTCATGCAGTTTAACTACTGAAGATCACATCTGGATCAGAACTCAGAAGACCAAAGCCACTGAACAACTATTGGTTTAAGAAAACCACAACTCACTTACCCTCTAAGCTCTAAGTTAAAGCCCTTTACTATTTTTCACTAACAGGCATGGCTTTAGAAAGCTGTAAAGCTTCTCAAGTCAAACAGTACCCCAGTAACAGGGATAAGAGTTGGCCAGAGAAAAAAAGCTAAGCAGGAGGACAGCTAAAACTTTTTCTCTTATGTTCTCTTTCTGCTGGTGACTACACCATAGTGTTGGTATTGCTTTCTCACTCATCTTTTCCCTTCTTCTAAGTGTGTTTAATCCACTGTAAAATTGCTTCCATGGCCACAGTGAATGTTATTGCAACTGTTTTACAATGTGCATTATCTGCAGTGTAAGAGTTTTTTGCCTTCTGTATGCAAATCTTGCCTTCTGGCATTCAAGGTGCATGCCCTCACACTGCAATACTAAGCTACATTTCCTATCACCAAAGGGCACAAACACCATTTCCTACAGAAGTTAATAAACCCCTCTGGATCCAGCCCTACAGAACCAAAGCCTGTGCTCGGAATTCAGCTGAGCTTAGCCCAAACATCCGAGTTGAGGTAGCCCTGAACTGCTGAGCCACAGGAAAACACAGGCTTGAACAGAGATGATCCATCACTGGTCTGACAGGGCAAAGAACAAAACTGCAGAAAATATGGCCATTCCCTGGAGAGAAGATAACCCTGGTTTAAAACTACTTAGTTACATATGTAACAGCACAAGTAGAAAAACATTGTTTTCAATCTTCCCTAGATTATAACATATTAAAAAGCCATTTTAAACCCATTCAAGGTCAGTCAGTATTCTAAACACTGAGTAAGCAAACCAAGGCAAGAAGCTGGAATAGAATTTTCTTAAGATCCCTGGACAAGTCAGGAGCAATAAATCACACTGGCTGCCAGTCCTGCACCAAGGCCTCACTTATAAGCTGCTCCCATTTGTCTCCAATTTTTCATATATTGTTCAGATCTGCAAGTCAACTTGGCCAAAGCGTGCAGGCTTCACAGCTCTACACAGCCAGCCAAAAGGCAAGAACTTCAGGCTTGTCCTTTTAGTTCAATACTTGTTAATTACCACACTCAAGCAGGACTCAGAACTGCCAGAGGGCCAAGCAGCCAACTCCTCCAAAATAAATCACACACACTCCCCAGGGAACCTCCTCACTGGAGAAACAAGCAGCTCAATCTTAAGATCACCTCCAAGTGCCAGCTGGGCCTCCTGCCACCAGCCAGCTGATGAGGACATCAATTGTCTGACTGTATCAGTCCCCCACATCCCCATTCCTGGCAAAAGCCTTCCTAACTCTCCATCTCCCCAACATCTACAACTTTATGGCCAGTAGCAACTGCTTAAGGAGCAGCTGGAGGAGCAAGACAAATGAATCCTTAGGCTAAAACCAAACCAACCCAACCCAAAGAGTGATATCACCTGCACAGAGGAGGTGCAACAGCTTGAAAATCCTAAGATGTTTGTCCCCTGCATTGCAGCCTGCAGGAGAGAGGTTGGGGTTTTTTCTGCTTCTGTTATTTATCCACAGCTCTCATCCAGCACAGCAACTCATTTACCAATGTGGCTTTGGGATCTACTACATTTTCAACTTGCGAATTTAGCACAGGACATAATCCCAGCATCCCAGCCTGCTGAGAAGCCTATTCCTCAATCTGTCAATGCAAGGCCACATGATTAACCAAGAAAATCCATTAAGAGAAGGGGGAGGGAAAACCTACGTACCCAAGGCTCAGTCACTTCATCCCAGCCCCTCTTGCTATCGGTATCTGAAGCACTATTGCCATGGCAACCACAAAACCTTCAGCTCAGCTGACAGGATGGCACAAAAGGAGACACTTGTCTCCACTTTGTTAGCGGGGTAATTGGTCCTGCTGCACAGGGTCAGTTTTAAGAAAGATGACAGCAGGTAGAGTCCATCTGCTTCCATACCAGGGCCACCTTATCCTTGGAACAGATCTCTGGGATTTATTAAGCACTTAAGAGGTTAGCGAGCTGTGAAAATCCAATTCACCACCATTGCAGTCTGCTGACTAGAAACTTCCTCCTGTGCTTCATCAGCTTTTCATTATCTTCCTGTGGGTTGCTTTTTTTTTTTAGGTAGGGGAGGTACAAGGATTTAAGATGCTGCAGTTTCCAGGCAGCAGGAGCCTTCCAAATCAGCCACCTTCTTTGGCAGCAACCTTTTCAAGAACAAGAGCAAATCAGCTGGAGCTGGTTCTTAGACTGAGCTCCCAGGTAGTGCCCAGGGCAGGACAAGCCTTGCCACAAGCTGCATTTTTGTTCTTTAGTCTGCCTACAAACACTTAAGTAGTTCTAAATCATTGTTTCCAATGCCCCAAATACTCACAACTCAACTACTTTGCCAAATGGAGGCAAAGAAAAAACCCCAACCTTATCCTAAATCTGAACTGAAGTGTTTGCAACACACTTGAAGTATAAACAGTGATGAGAAATCTCATGACAAAGCAGTTTCTTATTCCCTGTTCAAGGTTTCTCCTCAGACAATTAAGGTAAAACATCAAGGATCTACAAAGCTTTGAGCAGGTCTTTGGACCACAGACTTGCCGAGGTCCCTTCCAACCCCAATAACCCTCTTACAATCCAAACCCAATAAAATTCCAAGGTAGCACAGCACATTAAGAACCTGAGTCCAAGAAGAACAACAGATGGACTGCAGAGCATAAGCAATATCGAGTGATCAACAATACCTCAGCACCAAAGGCACTTCAACAACAGCTATTTAGAGCCCAGCTGCATTCACAACACCACATGCTGACCCCTCAAGCAGACACCATCAAGGACCTAAAATACATCAAGTGAAGCTGGCAAAATATTTAAGATTCTTCCCCACACCAGCTTCCTTCCACCCAGCTCTCAGGCACTTGAAAAAAGCTTTTATAATTCTGTCTGTACCAGATAAGAGTAGCTACAAGGCATACTGTCTCTACCAAAATCCCAAGAAGGGGTTTGCTACTGTGCTTCCAGTAGCCCAAAATCCATCCCCCTTCTCCCCATAGTCCAGCACCCTTTGAGCCACAGCCCTGGAAGCCTGAGCTACCTTAATCTAATGCAGCATTTACAACCCAGAATGACTTCTGTCCCCAAACCACAGAAGTTGGCAGCTCATCTCCCCTGCCTTACCCAAATCCCTGCCAATTTACAGCAGACAGGCTGGCTGCCACCTTTTAGTATTTTTTCCTCCCCTATGTACCTGCACAAACCCAGAATAACTTCATGTATTAACCAACCAATGCTCTTTTCCAGCAGGTTCTTTAACAGAGCTAGACCCTCCTAGCTCTTATTTTGATAAATTACATGGGCTTCCACGGGAGCAGTACTGAGTGACCACCCTACCTCACAAGAATATCATGCCATATAGCTATGTGATACAAGAAACCATCTAGAAAACAAAACCAGCAGTAGAAATCCAACATGTTTCAGCATTTCACATTAATATCACTTTAATGTCTGGGGATTTCTGGCTTCCATTGCATCTTACTTTTCAGTTGACCTGCAAGGATCACATAACAATAAAAACAACACTTATTAGTAGTTGTACTATAAATACCCACTCATTTCTACTTCAGCATGCATATTATGGATAATGACTGTGCCTTTTTCAAACTTTAAAATTCTGTTTTACAGGCCTTCATTTCAGCATAATGTCCTCATAAACCACAACAGCAGTACAGCGTAGAGAGGACTAAATTAAAAATTAATGGGCCCTGCCAATACTAAGCTTTCTCTGAGCCAGTAAAAGGCAGAAAGGACAGTCCTCCCTCCAAGCAACAGTCCTGCTTACCCAAAACCAACAAACATACCCTTTCCCTGGGTTTAACAGCCACCTCCCTGTGCACTCACATGTTCATTTCACCCACACAAAGGATGAACATCTACTGCACAACGAAGCCAAGGGATGCAAGGGGCAAGCCTGGGTGAATCAGTACAAGTCCTGTGGAACTCTACAGGAACAAACTCAGTATCCACACCTGACTTTTCCCACTTGTCACTAAGGGTCATCATTATTAACTGCATCCAAGTGAGAAGTATCTGTTCAGAACCATTTTACAAGCACCTCTTATGAGCTCTTTGAGGCAAGATATGACAAAAAGATTAGGCACCTTGTCTAATCCTGCTGACAAAATCCTTCAAAATCCCTAGGGCTCAGAAAGCCAGCTATCTTAAAGTCACACTTTCCAGAGGTGGCCCCCAAAGAGATTTTGAAGAAAAGCCCATATGGAACACAGCACCCTCAGTGTTCCTCATACTGTATTGTTTTAGCAGATATTGATTAAGCACAGATCAGCATGAGCAGGAGAGCATTCAAAAATAATCTGAGAGATGATCACTTTCTGAAAGGTTAAGCTCCTTCCCCTCCAGAAGCACACCACAAGAGGTTCCACTTCAAGTTATGATCTTGGTATTCACAGCTGCTACCCCAACATATTTCCCAGCAAAGGAGAACAGGAAGGAGATTTCACCATATGGAAAAAAAAAAATCAATGAAGCAACTCCTACATCTAATAGTGCCCAAGACACAGAAGCTGCCTCTCCACTCCCACAGGTAATGGATTCTTTCCTCAGAGAGAGGAAAAAAAAAGGCTGTTTGGCACTGAAGTAGCCTCTGTAAATCCATAGAAATTACAAACCCATTCTCCAATCTGATCCACAGCAACCATGAAAGTACTTCAGTTCTCAACTGAGAATTACACACCCTTATTCATTAACACTGGGAGGTATTAATGTGTGGACACACTTATAGCCAGCAAGGGGTTGGACCAAGCAGCATTTTCTACTGGATTCTGAATGACCTCAGCTCCCAGCATGTAAGTGCTTGTCCAGGGGCTCTGTTGACTCCAGTGCCACCCAGAACCTCCAAGGAACATTTCACTTCGTTTTAAGCCTTTTATAGATTGTGCACACAGAACCCTATGAAGAAATCAGGAATTCAATAGGACTGCACACCAATTGCTGTAAAGCAATAGCCTTTAATAGAAAGAATAAGTTTTAAAGCTCATCCACTGAATTTAGGGAACTCATTTGTCCATAACTAAGTAGCTTTCCCTCATTTTTTCCTGAATTGAGTTTGTTCAAATACATACTGCTTCCCCTTAACTACCTTTTCAAAAGCATCCCAGTCTCTAACAACTGCCACACCAAAGCCCTACCAGCTCAGTAGTCCAACTCAAGCCCACTCCACCAAAAAAATTGTAACTAGTTGTCACTTAGACCAGTTCCCCTACATCAACAAGGCTTACACATCACCCTAGCATCAGGGGAAAAAGCATTCCAGCACAGCCTTCATCCAGGCTGGCAGAGGCATTTGGCATCCCTGCAACAGGTTAGAGCCATTTCTTTTCATCATCAGATTCATCTCACAGCACAGCAGCTCTGTTCCCAGTCTGCACCAGAACATCCACTGCCCCTGCAGACAAGTGACACACTGGAACTCTCTAGAGCTCCACCAAGCAAGGGAAGCCTTCCTGTCCAACTGCCAGCTTTGCACCCTCCCTCCCACTATTCCTTTCCCAGCCAGTACCCAAACAAGAACACAGCATTAAATTAGTGGACCTTTGGGAGGAAGTGATGTCACTTTCGCACCTGCTGGAAGAGTTTACAAGTCAATAAGCACATGAGCAACCATAGTCATTAAAATTAAGGTAGCAGTCAGCTCAAGACCTTAAAACAATGTACTCTGCCCCTCTGAACTGTTGCTGCAGTTTTACTGGCAACAGCTGCCACAGGCAGGGACACCTCCCACCAAACCAGGCTGCTCAAAGCCCCATCCCACCTGGCCTTGAACACCTCCAGGGATGGCACAGCAATCCCCAGGCAACCTGGGCCACCAGCACAGCCAGGAGAACTTAACACTGATTGCCTATGAACCATCTCCTTTGGACACTTCAATGGACACACTCAATTCACCCCCAAAATTAAGTCCTCATTCATAATGAGAACTCTTTGAACACATCAATGAATTCTGCACATATTTAGAACTTCCATTAGGAAGAAAATACCCCAGAAAGGGACCTACAACCCAAAGATTTCAGCAGATACTCCAACAACAGCAGGAAGAAATGAAGGAAGCACTGCTTAGCATTGCTAACATGCCAATTACCATCCACAGCAAGGAAAATGCTGTCACCTAGGAAACCATTTCAGAGATCTGCTGGCATCCAGGGATGAGGTTGATAGGCATGTGAACAGAACAATCACTCAGAGGCACCCACAGCTTGTACCCTTTGGAGAACCAGTTGGAGAGCTGACAGTTTCCATAGAAACACTATGGGAAAAACAACTTAGAATGAGCTTCCTCCCAGCTGTTTCACATCCAAGTGCAAACAAAAAAGGCCCAGCAATAAAGTGAGTTGTCTGCTTCATTTGTTAAGTGCAACAGCTGGACAACAAGCAATGAGACCAGAAGAGTTAAAGACAAACCAGAGGCTCAGCAACAGAGTCCCTCTCCTACAGCAACCTCTTTCACTGCTATCTGCTTGCTTGTCGACCTTTAAAGCCATTATTAATTTACAGCTCAAGAATAAAGTCTTACAGAGAGCTCCAAGCCCTTATGAGCATTCCCATTGTACAGGATTTCGTACATAAGCCTGTATAAACCACTGAACTTGGTCCATCTGGGTCATGGAAGCCACCTACCATTTCTCCAGACCTGCAGCTCCTAAACAGAGATCTTATAAATAAAGATGCCTCCTGCCTGCCTTCATCTTGAACAGGTACTTCTTAAAAACAAAGTTAAGTGCTTTGACCAACAGCAGACACACACAGAGCACTACATGAGACAAGCAGTCTTTTACCTTCAAAACTGGCATCATTATCAGTCATGTTCCCTACAGACACAGGGGCATGGCATAGCCAGCTATAAACAGACTTACTACTAATTCACCTTTGGCTAATGTTTTATGGTGCCCTCACTTATGATCAGCTATTTCTTTCCCCATTACTAAAATGAGAAGGATGTCAGTGATGTAAGTTCTTTCACAGGGACATGGGTGGCTGTGAAGAATGCTAAACACTTCCAGTATCTCTAAGCTGTTAGAGCCTTAGCACATGTGACTGCATCAGCAGCTGATGAATTACAGCCTCCAAAGAGCTGAACACCTCAACCAGCTGTGAGCCTAAGCCTGCTCCTTCTTGCCCTTTCAACCAGCAGGAGAGCAACAGCATAAAACACCTGTGCCACAAGCAAAGGTGACTCTGAGCATCCAAGAGCCACAATGTGAAACAATTCCTTGCTTGAAGCACACATTGCAAAGAACCAATAGCAGAAGCCTTCAGCCATCTCTTCCCACACAGTGAGGATGTGACCAACCTCAACAGACACCACAAAGTCCCTTCACACTCAGACAACACATTACCCTAGGATACACAGGTGTCTCAGTACCAACTTTACAACAACAATAATACTTGAGCTTCCCAGCAGCATCTTTTCTACAGAATCTTGGTATACTTTATGGATGTGATGGACCAAACACACACAGCTCCTCAGTGCAGATCAGGAAGCATTTATCAAAACCTTGGAAGCCTAAGGGCCCCCAGAAAGATACACACCCTAAACTAAGAAGAGCTTTGAACTCAACATACGTGGAAAGAAGGAGGTAGGAAACGTCTTGTCAGTGCTGTCACAGGATGATGGAAGCAGTTCATTCCATCTTCTTCAAACCCTTCATTCACTGAAGAGAAATGAAACACTGTTATAAAGGTGAAAACATACAAGACACTACAGTTAAGCTACACTGCCACAGGAACAAGAAACAAAGTTACCAACACAAAGTAAGTTGACAATTTGAAATAACAAGGAAATTTACTAGTATTTCCCTAATGCAGCTTATTTTAGTGTAACAAAGCAAACAGCTATGCTTTTAAAGAAAAAAAAAAATCCAATAATGAAGGTGCTTACTTTTAAACAGATGTGGAAGAAAGCTACAGATTTTGTTGTTGTTTAAACTTATAACTAGGTCTTCTTTCCACTTAGCTTCACTCTTGAAGCCTTCAATATCACATCACTCACCATGAAGTTCAGACTTGGTTCACAAAGGGGTCAGCCCAAGAGACAGAACCAGTACTTACAGGAGACTAGAACATCCAGTCTGTTACCCAACACTGCAATGATTTAAGTCAAGCACCCCTAGTAGTATCTTTGAGATCTCCTGCTACAGACCACAGGAAGCTCTACAAGTTATTTACTTCATACACACCCAGCTATCTCTTTAAAATTGTTGAAGAAATCCTTTTTGAGCATATCTATACAAAAGGATGCCAGGCCTTACCAGTGAAATAATTGAAGGTATGCAGACCATATTTAGAATATTATACATACACTTGACTCCTAATCCACACATTCCTCACATAATTAAACTTTAAATTGCATAGAGGTACATGCTTTAGTTTACACACCATCTATTTCAACTTTAATTATCAAAGAACTTAAATTCTCCAAGCACAGACTTCATTGAGCTAGAGACAATACACACTAGTTTCAGCTATCTAAAAATACACATTATAGGTACATAATACTCATACATAATCAAAGCTAAGCCAGTATAGTTCTATATAACATCAAAACACGGAAAGAACTATAAGACAACTAGCAAAGACCCCACCGCAAGATGAGAAATACAGGTATAACAGCAGCAGCTTCCACTAAAACACAATATTCTGACCTTATTAAAGAAGCCCAGCCTTCATTAGTAAACACCAAGCTTCGCGGTCACGGAAAAAAACGCATACATAAAACAAAAAATAAAAAAATAAGTTTTACTGAACGAAAACAACACCCCAAAAGACCACCGAACAGCACCAAGCCAAAAGCTAGACTGCACGGCTTACCCCCGGCC
>VXBJ01000261.1:668309-695365 GCA_013400055.1 Nycticryphes semicollaris
TATACCCTTATACTCAAGCCCAATGGGAAATATAGAAAAAAGGGTCTTTTGAAAAGCTGCTGTAAAAAAATCCCTGGCAAAAGCCTTCCAGCCGGTGTGAGTCCATCATCGGTGCAGCCACCGGGACCCTTATCAGCGTGCAGAAAGGATGTTGGACCTCATTAAAAGGCCAGACGTGGGTGTTGCCACATTACGGTCCCCAAATTGGCCGCACACATGGAATTACCTCCCCAAAAGCTCCTTCTGTATTCTCTGCACCACGGAATCACAGTAGCCAGGTGAGGTATAGGATTCTGACCCAGATCAGGCCTTAAAAAAATACAGATTTGAGGGGGTTTTATGTTAAAAAAACCATAAAAACCCCCATAAAGCCCACAACAACCTGCTTGGAATCCAGCTCTTTTGATCTTTTTGGGTTTTGCTCAGATCCACTGCTGTTGGCAGCGGATATTTAGGATCTGCCTTTACACTCCTGTCTCCGGGATTCCTTAGTTTTTAATGGGTATTATTTGCTTTTGTGTTTTGCCCGTGTGACCTGTTTAATGTTACAGGCTGCAAACACAAACCAGGGGAGGGGGTGTGTGTATGTGACCAGCTGTGGCTGGAGCCATCCAAATAATCTGCAACCGCCATAAAATAGCTTAATTGCAGGACTTGACAGGCTGCAGAGAGTGCAGAAGGGGAAAGGAGGATGGTTTCCTCACCTCTAACTGCCCAAAGTGAAATAATACAGGAGACTACCATTTCGGGCGCGTGGTTTGTGACTGAAAGGGTTATCCATCCTGAGGGCTGGCTGTTATTCTGCTGCTCAGCATCCCAAGTCATAGACAGCGGTCAGTTCTCCTTGTCCAGGGCTACAATGTATCCATCTTTAGCTTTATTTTAAGTAGTAAATGCCAATCATCAATTAACCACAACCACCCTATCAACCCCACCTGACAGTCCCCTTTCCAAAGGCTACCCAATGGATGGGGAAAAGAGCAAACTGGGAGGAAGGGAACTTCCCAACCCACTGGAACCAACCTTGGGAGACCACGGGGGAAGAGATTGTGTGTGACTCCCCCCCCACCCCGCTTCCTATTTAAGAGCAGGATGGGGGGGAAGGGGATTTGCCTTGCAGGTGTTGGGTGTTTGGTGGGGGCTTGTGGAGTTGTGCTGGTAAGAGGGGATGTGGGGCTTCNGAGTCCACCAGCTGGGTTGCTCTGTGTTTTTTTAAGGTTGGGGTTTCTTCTTTTTTTTCCCTTCATGCAAGATTTTGGAGTCTGGGTCTCTTTTAAGTAATTTAGTCGTTGCTAGTTGTGAAGTGTTTAAGGCAAGCCTTGCTATGAAGCTCTAGAGATTGAGTTCTGTGCTGGGGGGTGTTCTCTTACTTTCCTAGTTGCTTTGTGCACCTTGCAGTCTCCTCCTCATGGTCTTAGCAGGGAGCAGGTCACAGTGTGTCTTGTGAATTTTAAGTGTGTGTCTGTAACTTTTTTTCTGCCTGCCTTGCTTCCCTTCACTCCTGCCCCCCTGTCTCGCTTATAACTTTTAATGTTTCCTTGACTAGGGTCTAACAAACTGGGCACCAGTGTGTAGTGTAACCTATCGGTGCCGCAGCCGTCCTGCTGAAGGTGATTTACAGGTGGTCTCTGTTCCCCTCTTCCTCACACTGTTATTTCTGTGCTCCCCTCTCCCCTGCCCCAGCCACATTTGACTCCACCTGTGTTGAGTTCATATCTCTGATCTCTGATGAAGCTCTACAGCTATTACTACATGAGAGCTGGACACCTCACTTACCCCAGACGGATCTGGGCTAACAAATATCCATGTCTTGCAGGCGTGAAGCCACTTCATTAAGAGACAGAGCTCCCCGCTCGTCTTCAGGCAGTCTCCAGCTCGTAGAAGGGTGGCAGCCTCTCCAGAAGGCGGCAGTAGTTGAGTTGCTCCTGTCATCTCTAGCCATGGGAGGTATTTTTGGGAAGAACAAGAGGCTCTGTGTGTTCCCCAAGAGATCTGTGCTGTGTAAGGCCAAAAGAAAAGAGCCATTGGGGACTGTGCGTATGTTCTGTGATGCGTCAACATGGACCGGGGAGAACCATTTTCATTCAGCACGTATAGGAAGGACTCCAAAGGGGCCTGAAGCTTCTGCTGCAAAGTTGGTGTTGGCTGTTCCAGAGAGTCAATCTGCTGCCCAGGCTCAGTGGGAGATGGGAGAGCCAGCTGCACCTCTAAGTGCACAACGCACCGAGGCCCCGCTCCCTGTGACTGCCAGGGACGCACAGGATGCTGAGGTGTCGCGGGACCCTGAAGCCAAAGGTAGCGTAGAGGTGACGGAGCACCAGGAACTCGCTGAAGGCACAAAAGAAGCAGCCCAGGCTGCCAAGAGAAGCCCCAAAGGGAGTAGAAAGACTGAAGCTGTTCTGCATCCTGCTGGTGGCTGTGTATCTGATGAGCAACTTGGCCATGAGGATAGTAAGGTGGCACCTCTTACACAAAGCACGGTGATGGCTGAAGTCCACGTATCTGCGGATGTCCAAGGTGGACCTGGTAAGGTTCAGTCTGTTCCAGCAGAGACCGAGCTGCTGACTGGGGCAGAGCAAGAGGCTGGAGCTGCATGTGCTTCAGAAGAACCTTGTGCTGGAAAGACTCACCAGGAAGAGCCTGTGCAGAAGGCAGCTGCCTCCCCAGCTGCTTTGGGTCCCACAGAGGAGTGTGAGCTGCCCTTGAAGGCTACGGAGACAAGTGAGGACATTACAAATGTGCAGAGAACTGCAGAAGAGCAGGAGGTAGAAGCCCCACCTGATCTCCAGCTGGAACGAGATACAGAAGTTCCTGTTACTGAAGACATGGAAGGACATGCTGTTGAATCAGAGCAAGCTGAAGAAATGGCTGAAGTCTGTGATGATGGGAAGGCATCAAAAGAGCCCTCACGCTGCCTGGCAGAAACCCAGGGTGAGGAGAACAACAACAAAGCAAGCAATGGAGGGGAAACCAGAGGAGCACTGAAAGAGCACGTGGAATCTGGTGCATCAACCATGGAGCAGACTGAGGGTTTGTCTGCGGCCAAGTGAAGAACCTGCTGCCTTCATCCTGCGAGGGACTAAGATGCTAATGGGTGCAGGTCCTCTAAAGGACCTGGAAAGTGGGGTGTTGGTGAAGCCTTCTCTGAGAAGTGATACTAAACTTAGAGCTTTAACTTCAAATCCTGTCTTCTGCAAGTGGCACCAACTCCCTTCTCTCCTGGGGGAGGGGGTATGGGCATGAGCTAAGTGTGTCTTGGTACAAAAAGTGTATTTATGAAGATGACTTACCCTTTTTTCCCCCCTCCATGTGTACATATACCCTCACTTAATAATTATCTCCCTCTGTGACTGCACAGGGTTAAGTCTTCTCTGACAAACGAGCCAGATGTATTAATTACCCTTGTCTGTACACCCCACTCTGTCACTACGATTTGAAACTGTGCTGTCATGTTCTGTGGGCAGTGGAGTCCGTGTTGCAACTGGGATCAATAAATGGTACATTTTAATGCCTGTTACTATGAAATGTTGTTTTATTAACGGCCCCCTGCCTTCTGGTTTGTGCTTGTTGCATGGCAGTGAGCTACCTCAGACAGGAGGCCTATGGCAGTGGCTGCTTCCAGCCTGTAACCCACAAGAGAAAGTTCTGATGGTTGTTTTTCTACCATAAATAAATTTTGGGCCACTACACATACAGTGCTGGTCTCTAATTACACAGCTCCTAAATACAGGGAAGTCTTCCTGGCGCTCCTGATGAGTTGAGAGCTGTCAGTGAACTTACAAATGATGTGGTGCTGAGGAGAAGCAGAAAAATCATAGAGCCTAATTCTTTCCTCATGGGGATTTAAAAGTGAAATAATGGCTTGTACTAGACAGCTGGCAAACTACAATGAGAGGGAGAGGAAGATCCTCCCTAAGGAAACCATTTCCAGCTTGTGTTCTCACACGCTTCCTACAGTAATAGTGTTCATAGGAGGGAAAAAAAAAATAATAGTTAAAGGCAAGACAAGATATGAGCATTTTGATAACTACACATCTATTTAAAGGATGATTGGTTTTACTGTCTTTAGGTGCTTAATGGCATCAGGGAGATAGAATACCCTTAAACAGATTTCCTTTGAATAAAAGGAGCAGGCTGCCACCTTGCAAGCCTATCATCTTAAGCCAGGCTGCTTTCATGTATTTCCCCTCACGACCAGATCTGAGTGGAGAGACCCTGTTCATAGACGTGTCTCCTCCCCTGCCACTTAACTACCACCCAGCACCTTCCTTCCTCTCGGCTGTTACTCAGAAACCCTGAAGGCACCTCCAGCAGTTCATCATGTTGACAAGCTGCCCTGGGCTTGGTTGCCTGTAACAAGGATGCTGTTAGTCTGGAAAATGCATCTATACCCTCCTTGCATAGAACTTGGATTTAATGGTTAGTGGGTGGGCAGGCTCTTCCTCAGCAACGCCGGGAGAGACAGGAGGCCGGGGGATATCACAGAAAAAGAAACCCTGTTAGCAAAGAGCTACGAAAGCTGCTGTGCATCCTTCTGCCTCTATCTTAGACATTTAGATCAGCTTAATTAATTACCAAGGATTTTTGAAATGTTGCTGTTATCATCTGCTCGCTGGTTGTTGCAGTCGCTGGGAAAACCCAACGGGTGTTTGATGACGCGGCAGAAAGTAGGTGCCTTTGTACTGAGGGTACTGAATATCTCCATCTCTATCCCCTTCTCTATAAATAAAACCTCTCTTGAGACAGTGGCAGCAGAATCTGCCTATTGTTATATTTTGAAGCACTTACAGTAGTGAAGACAACATCTAACACATGTACAAATACCAGAGAATAAACTATTCCTCCCCTGGCATTATTCTGCCCTACCAAACCCACAGGAAACGTCTCCCCTACTTATCGATGCAAAATCACTGCTGTGGACACAGTGATTTCTTACTCAGAAAAGTCAACCTGACAAAACATTAATTTATTGGTAAGCTTTCCTCTTCCTAGCTTTAGCATCAAAGAGCATCTCTCAGTCTTCTCATATTCTGGTTTTTCTCCCACAGCAGAGGTGCCTGCGTTATTCTTTCCTGCTTTGCCATTCTTACAAGTATGTAGTTTTAAGTGATTAAGCTCATGCAGTTTTGTAAGTGAGTGCCTAACTGGCATGGAATCGCACATTTTTACAGATTCCACCCATAAAAGCAGCTCAAACAGTGCATCAAAACTGTTCTGGACCCATTAGCTTCACTGTAAAAACTGTAATCCCTAAATTATAGATCTGTTTTTCTGTGGTTCCTCTTACTTCAGGCTGTGATGGTTAAGCTTTCTGCAGAACCATCTGTAATCATACCGTGTTGTGTGGCAGCTCTATTTTACTTTAAATATGTAGCTATAGAAAGTGGCACGGGATTTGTAGTGAGACAGCACTTTAAGGGAACTAATGACCTGGGATTTGCGGGGAAATGGTTTGGTGTCACCCTTTGCTCTATTCAAGAGCAAGACCTTACCACCCTGAACAAGAAACAAAGGCTGAGAAGTGGTGGTTTAAGTAATGTTTACCTTGTAGTCTCTCTGCCAGAAACAGGGCATTTCTACTGCCAGTTAATCGTCTTGTACTGAAGTTGCATTTGGCTCTTTCCAGCACCAACAGCCCACAAGGCAGAGATTTCAAAAGAAATTAACAGACAGATCCCTGCACAGGTCCCTCTTCTCCTTTTGGGCACGGTTTAATTCTGTCCTTTCCCTGCAAAGTACTTGATCCCTTTCCTAACGATGCTGTAGCTTTAAAACGACTCTCTATAAACGTAACTTGAGGTAAATTTTTCTCTGCCTTCAATATACTCAAATGCCGTGTCCCTGATTATTCCCTTATTCAAATATTCAAATACTGTTGCTTATTATAATTTGAGTTCCAAGTGCTGGCATAGCTGGGGGTTCTAAAAACCGAGTGACTGATAAAATAATGGCCTAAGGCTCTGAAATCCACCTGTTTCTCATCTCTCGATAAGGAGACATTTTGCTTTTCTCTTCTCCCCCCTTTCATGCCTTACTAAAGCTATGAACACCTACCCTGGCTAAATGTGAACTTCTTTCTACAATTAATAAATGGTCTGGGAAATAAGAGGAGACCTAAATAGTATTTACTTTGGTAATATAAACTAATAACTGTAAAGTGCAGTATTGGCTGAGAGTCATGGCGAGTAACTGGTTTCCTAAATGCTCTTAGTGATATCAAAAGACAGTCCCTTGGCCCGAGACTGACTTAAAACCAATAAATCCTGAAACTTACGTCCAGCCCACTCTGAAATGAAACTTGTATCCGATCTTTATTCGAGGGGGGCACTTTCCTGGTGCAAACAGAAATGAGAGAGTAACAGCACTTAGGCGCAGGAGGACCCCATGTCCCATTCCTGTTCTTTCTCCAGACGTAGATTGTGATGAATCCACATTTTGAAGCTTTGTGACAGTCTGAGGAAATGGAAAAAATAAATTTCCTATCAAGTTTTAAACACTTTGTTATTTCCATGCTCTACAGAAAACTGGGCCAGAGCAGCAAATGTGCTCTCACACAGGGCTTGGGTGTGGATCCTAATGATTTTCTTACTATCTTGCAGGTGTGATGATTGGACCAGGAGTGCTCTATCAGCTCAATAACAAGGATGATGCCCTGAGCTTACCCTGAATAAAGGCTCCCCGCCTTCCAGAGTCATTCAGCTTCCCAAAACCTCAAGATTCCCTGGAGAAGGCTGCTAAGAGACTATTGCTGTATTCATCATGGGGAACGAAACCAGTCACGAGGGGTATTGGTGTGGAAAGTCCAGGAAGTTTGAAAGGCTGGGAAATGTGCAAGACAACGCAGTAGCTGATTTCCCGACTGCCCCAGGGCCTGTGCTGTGGAGCTGTGCGAACCATCCTTCAGAGGAGACATCAAAAGATGCTGCTCAAGGGGCGCAGGACAAAGATGTGGGTAGAGAAAGTGAAATGTCCTCATCTTCTCTGGCTGTGACACGAATGGCGAGAAGCACGGAGCTGCAAGACCTTGGCGAGGCCCAGCCTTCTGCAGAAGAGACAGAGGAGCCTGAAAACGAGCCCCCTACAACAGTGAGTCCAGAGAGACCACCTTGTGCTCTAGCTCAGGACAGACCTGCAGCAGCCCAACGGGCTGGAGGAGACACAGGAGTGACAACGACTGACTTGCCTCTGCAGCCAGCTACAGAGACAGGAGCTGGAGAGGCAGAAGGTACGGTGACGGACCAGGCAGCAGTGGAAAGCAACTTGGTGTTACACAGGAGACCAAGGGGGAAGCTCTGCAAGCCAAGCCCTCTCTGCAGGTGGCTCAAGAGTCTCAAGTCCCCAGCAGTGAAAGCTAAAGCCAAGCCCGATGCAGCTACTAGCCAAGAGTGAGGCTTTCTGTGCACTGCCAAGGGACTACCAAGTGTGGTACCCTCCAAAAAAGACTGGTAAGGAAGGTGTGACTTGCACGGAGCAAGAGGAAAATATTTTTGGTCATGGTTAAACTGTGTGCCTGCTGTATTGGCTGTCTTCCAGGGAGCAGAGAGGGCATTCCCTCTGGAAGTGGAAGAAAGGGGAGATTAAATGCCTCTGTTCCCTTAGCAAGCAGCTTGTGAGATTTGTTTGGCTTGTCTTTCTCTGCTGCTCGCTGGGGGTCTGCCTGTAATAACCTCCTTTGTGAAACTCTGTGAAGGTGCAATGTACAAATCTGTATCTTTCCTGGTGCTTCCTACTGTTACTTGACTTCCTTTTCCCTGCTTTTAGTAATTCGCTCTGCCTGATGGAACAAGATAAGTGCATTAGTATTATCAAACTAAATAAATACATTGTAAAAAACACAAGATGTTTATACACGAACAATGGTAATGGTGGGTGGTGTGTGGGAGTGTTGGTAAACAAGGGGCTCTTGTTTTGTTATTTGAAGTAATTACTTTGTGTATATTTTTGTATTTGTAAGTCAATAAAAGCCAGTTTCATTGCCTCAAATGAAGTGTTGACTACAGCTGAAAAGGGGATAAGGGAGGGAGGGGAAACGGGCTGCCTCTACCCACCCACTGCTGCAGGGAATGCTACCCAGAAATTGGGGGAGTGGGGGCTCCCTGCAGCACAGGAGCAGCAAGAAAACTCTGCTCTGGGCACCACATGGCTACGTGGTATAGAAAGAGCAAAGCACAGTCTAAGGAAAAGGAACCATTAAAGAATGGCCTTTAATTTAGCTGTGTGCCAGCTCCTATACATATCTCAGGAGTCACCTAAGCAGGTTTGCACTAAGGAAAAGCACCCCAGAATGCTTAAACCTTTTTCTGCTCAAGAAACCAGCCCATAACAAAATTCTCCTTGGGGGTGAAAGAAAGGGGGAGCTGACTTGTAGGCAAAGAGAAGGAGTGGGCTGTGCTAGAAGCATCCCAGTAAATTAGAGAATCCCAGCCTGCCCTGGAGGAGCAGAGAGGGAGAGCTGAGCTGCCAAGGGAAGCTAACGAGCCACCAGCCTGAGCTCGTGAATCTATCAGCCTCCTCCAAAATGCAACCCTCCCCTCTCTGCTAAAGAACCCAACCCTGCTTTTAGGCCTTGATGAGAAATTTCACCCTATTCCCAGCTGGAGTGTGTTGAATGGAAGGAGGAAAACTCCCCGGTTTTGTTTGTCTCCCGCAGCTCTTTCCTTTCCCAAAGCCAAGGTTTAAGCATTCTGCATCGGTGCTTCTCTTGCCAGGTGCATCCCCAGCTGGGGTGAGGTGAGCAGGGACAGCAAGGACTGCATGGATGTTCTTGCTCCCAGCATGCCTAACAGGCTCAGGGTGCCTCTCTGGCAACTGAAAAAAGAATAGTTCCAGATTCTCTCTTTCCATACCTCTACCTTAATCAAAAGCAGTTAGATGCACGAGCAGAGAAATAAATAAGGAGGAAAGCAGCTGTTTTTCACCGTGTGCCCAGAAGCACCATCTGCTGCTCTGCCTCTTCTCACGCAAAAACAATTTCTTGGTTGCTAATGACCTATAATAAGGGTAACATTTGCTTCGTGTCATCTCCAGATCCCAAAAAACCAATGTTATGGGAAGCTTTTTAAAGCAAAGACACCCTCCCCCCTTTTTAGGGCATGTCCCATATGTTTATTAGATGGCTTTTATTTCTTTATTTTCATATATTTGGGCTTTTTGTAGAGGCAGGTGCTACACATTATCAATTCAGTCTCTTTATTATTACTTTGTTAAGCCAGGGAGGTGTCCTTCCCCCCCCCAAGCCATTTTGTTTTATTCCCAAGGCAGGTTCCATGTAGTGATTAGGCTTTTCTCTTTAAAGACAATGAAGGGTCTCTTTTTATTAAAGCAGAGATGTATGTATTTTATTTTTTTTAAAGGCAATTTCCATGTACTGCTCAAGTGTCTTATTTTGTAAAAGCAGGTGAAATGTATTTATTTTATTTTCCTTTTTTTTTTTTAATGACAGGGAGGTGTCTTTATTAAAGGCAGGTGCCATAATAAACTGATTATGTCTCTTTTTTCTAAGGCAGAGGTGTGTTTTTCTTTTTTCTAAAGTCACATCTCTTTGTTTTTCCAGGCCGGTTTCAATGTAATTTTGATTAGGTCTTTACCCCCTGCCCCTAAGGCAGGGAAGTAAGTAAGTATGTGTGTATGTATGTATTATTATTTTGTTAAGGCAGTGAAGTGCTTTGTTTTTGGTATTTTTAAAGCAGGTTCCATATATTGATTCGCTTTTTCTTCTGTTTTGTTTGGGTTTTTTTTAGGCAGAAGCGTGTTTGGGCCCTTTTTAAGGCAGGTTTCATATCTTTATTGAGTGGAGACCCTGAACAAGGGAGCACTGAATCGTAAGGAATTTGAAAGTCAGGGAAATAAACCAGCTCTGCATTTGTGTCATATGTTCTGAGTGTGGAAACAGATGATTTGAAGTGTTGAGCTGTGTTTCTGAGGTGGACTTTCTGCTGCCAAGCAGAGGATTCTGCTTTCAGAGCAACTCAGCTGCTTCCTTTCATCCCACTTAGTTTCGCCATTGCCTCTAGAGCACAACCAGTAACACTTGCAGTGCCTATCCATTACAATTCATTAAAAATTCAGGAGGGACTCTGTTTTTTATTTTGCTTCAAATGTTCTTCAATGTTCCAGATACACAAAGGAGGGCACATAACAACAGCCTGGGGATTCCCCTGTTATCATGTAAGGACCTTTGGTTAAAACTCCCAAGAGATTTACCAGAGTAGAATAAATTACCAGAAGACTATCCTAGGCTTTCTAAGACAAAACCTTGAGCTATTTTTACCTCCCTTAAGTGCCTCGTCTTATTTCACTATCACAATTTGGTAGCAACAGCCCACATCTGCGTGAACTGGCTCTTTGGAGGAGGTGGTGGTCCTGGCCGTTCTCCTGCCACTGATCTGCTCTGTGGGCAAACTTCTTTCCTGGGCAAATCAAAGCAAACCAGCTTTGATCAACTAATGAGCAAATCTCAGGGCTAACCTGGATCAGGGGATCTGGAAGAAGGTCTGAGGGCAAATGCTTTAGCCTCTTAGCGGAAGGAAAATAATCCAGCCTAAGTTTGTTCTCTGCGTGTTGACTACTGAACTGAGCTGAAACCAACAACGTGAGTACTCTCTTAGATGTGTGTGAACCTCTTGCATCTTCCTGTGGACAACACAAAACCCAGGTGGTGCTGAAGAACACTCTTAGCTACCATCTGGAGCAAAATACACCCCAAGTTGCCCGATTTAAAAAAAAAAAACCCAGATTTTATTTTATTTTCAGCATTAGCATACTAAAAGAAAAGCCAGGCCACTGTGTAGCTGTAAAAATATCATAGGCATTAACTGTTGGAGGCTGAGGAGCTGTTCCATAGGAGAACTCCTCTCCTGCGGACAGGCGCCACCCCTTAAAATTATTAGTAATAAAGAAAATGCACTTAGAGTGAAGGAGCAATCTTACCAGCTTGTATGCATTTGTCCTGCTTAACTGCTGAAGCAAGACATTAAAACTTCTTAAAATTTATCTGCCTAACTGTATGAAAACCTTCTGGTAGAAGGAAGACCCAGCATGATTCCTTTCTTCTGTGGGATCCCGGAGCACAACATAGCCATCTCGTTGCTTTGTGAACAGAATCTCTGAGGGAAAAAGGCCTCTTGAAAAAAATCCAATTACTGATGCTGCCTGCTTAAACCAGAAACTGTTTTAGAAATGCAGTAAATCAGCATGATGGCGACTGCAAAAAGCTAATAGTTATGAACACCATATATCTATTTAACTGAGCTCTGCTGTAGTGCAGCTGCAAACTGCTTGGGTTTTTTTCCCTTTCAATTAGCCAGCATATTCTAGCACTTGAAGGAATAAGCACCAGGCTTCTCCTTGGCTTTCTTCTGAGAGAAGCAAAAATGGGGTGGAAATCTTAGCAAGAAGAAAGGAATCAATGCTGCTGAGAAACCCAAAGGGCAGGAGGCTGAAGCAGCTGCCATTGAGCAGAAAGACTCTGCTGAATAAACCAGGGAGCCAACTGCAGAGGGCACAGCACCAAGAACGTGAGAAACGGTGGGAGAAGGAGAAAGAGTTGGAAAAACCCAGGCAGTTTTGGTCTGCTGGAGCGCAGACACCAGCTGCCAGAAAGAGCTGGCACAGGATGCTGTTCAAAGTGGGAGTTTCAGGGCAAATGAATGTAGCAAGTCCCCTAAATGCTAACCGCGAGGCAAAAGACAAGTTTTTATGCCACCAGAAAGTAGTGAAGCTTATCCCAGAGCACAGCTAACGTGGAGTATCTAAAGCACTAAGCAAAACACATGCTGCCATTCTCCAGCAGATTTTCATCGTTACACCAGCCGACTGTACACACTCTAACTTGCTCCACGGGGTCTGCAAACCGGCAAGGAGAAAAGCTGCAGGGAAACACAAAAGCCCGTGTATTTCACCTTACCTCTCCCGCTCAGAGTCTTTTCCTGCCTCTCCTCAAGGTCCTGGTCCATCAGAGACCTTTAGCACAGCCAGCCAGGCAGAACACCAGCTTTATAAATAGGTCTAGGAGAGCCTAAGAGTAATACTAGATTTTATACGAGGCGAGAATAAGCTACGAACGAAGAAAGAAACTGGAACCGAGGTGCTCTGCTCAGTGCAGAAACGGTCTGGCATTCACACCCATCAATAAGCAACCTCTCACGCCTCCCAAAACATGTATTTTAATAGATTCCCCTTGACTTTAGAAAAACCTCAGGCCTAAAGGAAGCTTAGTACCCGGCCACCACCTCTGTGGTCACGTAAGCGTGTGCCTGGGGCAATGGCCTGGACACTGAACGCTCCCAGATAAACCACAAACTACCCACATCTCTATGCAACACTTAAGATGACACGTGTAGGCGGAAAAGAGGGGTCACTGTGCTCCCTACACTTCTTAAGCAAGGAAATAAACATTGAATTCTCACCGCAGCGCTTGAGACCAGTGAGTGCAAACAGAAAAGGCAAACTTCCTCAGCAAAGGTTTGTTCTGCTGTGACAGCACTGGCAAAACAGCTTCTTTTGCTTGTAGGTGGAACTCAGGAGGAAAGAAGGAGGACAGGAACTAACCAAGTGTCTCCTCATCTACGTGAAGCCTTGCTCTAGACTTTCCCTGTGACTCCAGCCTGCAGGGCACCCCACCACCTCTTGGTGTGGAACTGAAGTCAGAACACACTTACAGCCTGTGTGTGAGGAGATGCGGCGTCTCTACCGAACGCTTCCCAACGTTCACAAAACACAAACAAGTGGTGGCAGAAATGCTCCTCTAGACAACGAGGCAGCTGCCAGTTACAAGTTGCACACAGTTAACAGAACAGGAACACACCGACAGGCTTATCTTCTGCTGCCAAAGCTCCCAGTGAAACCAGGCTCTGCAAAGGAGCCGCACTGGTATTATTTGCTTGCGATAGCTGTTGGCTGCCTCGGAGAAGTGGCACCAACTGTGCTGTCACAATAGATAGGATGATCTTAAGTCTGGAGAAGCTATTAATTTCCAGCACTTGCTGAACCCGTGGGGAGCTGCTCTGCCGAGTACCTGCTGCTGAGGCAGTAATACCTGTAGCTCAACCCCGATCCCGCTGCCGAGCCTGAGCCAACTTCCCCTCTCCTCCCGTAGTCTGGGTTACACAGGCTGTCCAGCCACTGCTGGAGTCTCTTTTGGCACAAGCAACTCTAGTTCATACAATCCTCCTTGACAGACAATGAAGTGGGGTTGCTCCTTCAAAAAAAAATAACAAACCAGATGATGAAGAAGCCTTCTGTGTACGTGGAGTTTCCAAGATGGAGAATTAACCAGTTGGACCTCTGGATGGGAGACTGAGCAGCTGAAGCAAATCATGTCTGGCACCCAAATAGAAAAAAAAATCTATCTTTTTGACACTTACTCATACCCATCCACTTATGACTTCAGTCTTTCTGGCTTAATTATACTGTTGGCTAAACATCTGACTTAACAACTCTTTTCTTCCCTTCCCAACGACTGATTCTGGGGCCTGAGTTACCTTCAAAAGGACAAAGCTCCTCATCACCCCGAACGGAAGGCTCTCAACTGACCCCTCGCTGGGACACAAAACGCCTGGTGAAAAGTTTCAAAAACTAAAAAGTACAAATCCGGACTTTCAGCTTTCCTGGGAGAAGAACATTCCCACCCACTCCATCAAATCTAACCACCACGAGATGTCAGAAGGAGTGCCAGGGGAACTTCTGGCTCTGGATGCTTTTTCTCTTGTAGGAGCACCGGGACGCTGTCAGCCCAAATGTGTAACAGGGGAGAGTAGAGTAGGTAAGTAAAATACAAAATGCAAATATGGAGCTTCTTTTAGGTTTTACTGCTTTGCTGTGTAAGTCACTCAAATAACATTCCAAAAACATGTGACTAACTCCCAAACGCTTCAATTGCTTCAAAAAGGTAGCGTTAAGTACCAGAGTAATTTAAGGGCTTTTTGAGAAAAATGCACTTATGCTGTATTTACTTTGCACTGACCTTGCACTGGATCTCCTCTGCCAGGATGTGAACCTCTCCCCCCTCACACACACCCGGTAATACCTCAGAGCCAAGACGTGCCAAAACCACGCTTAAATCACTCCAATTAAATTCTAAAGAAATGCCCCGATTTCTCCTCCATCACCTCAAGGAGCGTTATCATGCGCTCGGCATCTCTTTCCAAACCCTGCCACCCACTTCAAATTTCAGCTTCTATCTCTTGAAAGACACAGGGCCCACATTCGTCCTGCCTCCGGTTCTTTTTCCTCTCCATCTGTGATCACTCCTCTAACGGTGTTTAACTCTTCCAGGCAATCCTCAGCTACGTGGCTTCCCCTGCCCTGACTACACTGAAATCAGTGAAAGTGAACAAAGACGTAAACAAATGGAATTTATCTGATTTCTGGTAAAGCTTCTTCTGAAAGATTCGTTGGGGTTTTTTTAAGCCAACAATTTTTTGTTCCAGCGCTGAGGCTGTCACAGGCTTGTTGCCTGTTTACCGCCCGTGGTGCACGCCTGTTGGAAATACATCACTTGCTGGCATCAAAACAGAAGGGTAAGCAGTAATTAATGGCACGGTCTGTAATTTTCACCCCTGTCTCCTTCTCCTTTCTGCTGCTAAATACGCAAGAGATGACTGGAGAGGTGCTCGGACAGGAAGAGGAAAGAGTATATCCATTACTTAACCTCAATGAAATGGGACCTGAAAATGAAATAACTGTTTTCTGTCACCTCACTGGTTCAGTTCACTCTTCTCCCTACGGGGAAAAGTTTCCTCTTCTCTCCAGGTTAATCAAGTGCTCTGTGCTTCTGAGTTTCATCTCATCTTTCTGATACTCCTGTCACCCAGCAGGTGACGAAGGAAAGAAAAAAAAACCCATCTCACGCTCCTCTCACTCCCAGCCTTTCTTTGCTCTGGCTTTGTTTTAAAAATTAACTTTGGTGTTTTCTTGGAGCTGAGAAAGCCATTACAGAAAAGACCAAACCAATTTTTCTTTCCAGTACATGTGACTGTTTTCTACTTCCCTAAAAGGTTAATGTTTAAAATGAATAATGGGTAGCGGGGAAGAGGAGAAGGAAAGGGTTTTTTTTCTCCATGCCTTTCTCCCAGCTCACACAGCACGGTGATACTGCTGCCTCCCTGCACTGCTGGCACTTTTGCAGCCTAGAGAGCTCTCTGCCCTTGGGTGGCAGCCTCCAAACCAGATCCAGGCCTACTGATGGACCTGCTTACACGGGGAATCATTTCATCCTCCTCTTTTCCTCTCTTAACTCCTCCATCAGTATTTTCTTTGCTGCTGCTGCCGCCTGCAAGGCTGGTTATTTCCTGCCAGCAGAGTAGTTACTAAGTCCCCTGTAAAAACTCGCACCTATGAATCCACAACAGTTTCACCACTTGGTAATCTGTGCAAATATCCCTCCTGTTACCACTTCAGCCCTGGGTTTGAAGGAATGAAGTAAACAGAATGAGGGTAAGCTAAAAGAATAGCTAAAAAAGCCACTGAAAATGTAACAGTTCGCGCAAATTTAAGCAGAGCAGCATGAAATGTCCCCGTCAGCAATGAAGGTTACCTACTGCTTGTGCTCGTAACGTCACGGCAGCAGCGGGAAGGGAACTCAGCTCCTCCAGCTTCCAGTATCTGAGTCTGAGCTGGCAAACGACACGAGGTCTGCGGCCCAGAGCAGCAGGATCCCGGCCAAGGGGAGGGCAGCGACGGAAGGCAGGAAGCCACGCTGCAATCCAGCCTCGTGCAAACAGCACCGTTCCATTTTGGAAAGCCATTGGATTACCCTGGAATAAATCCACATTGGAAAACTCTGTTACTCCTTATGAAATCCAAACCTGCTGGCTTGTAGAAAAAATTAGCAGCGCTGTGAAGTCTCCCAGGGGTGGAAAATATAAGGGAGCTTGACATTACGGGAAGAGCTCTTGAGCTGCAGCACAGCGTAATTCTTTGCAAGAGGGAAGAAAGTAAAGAAATCTATGAAGTCAATGACTAGTTTAATCCAAAAATACATGGCTCGAATTCTCAATATAATTATCACAGTGCCTGGAGTTCCTGCTGGAGATGTTAGCCTGAAAAAGAAAATATTGACCCAACGGGCTAAGTTAACACATCCATCATGTTTCAGGAAGACGTTAAATGTAATGCATTTAATTTAACAGGACAAACACCTGAACTTAGGCAGTCATCTGTTGGTGATCCCTGGCATTTCTACTCAAAGTGGTAGTTTTGAGAGTCCACAGATAATGACAGTCTCCCTCTGTAAACACCCAGTTATTCCACAATGCTCAGCAGGGCAGGCTTCTGGATGCTGCAAAGCAGAGGCATGTCTTTTCACGTACCCACTTACATTTTTTCTTCTTGGAGTTTCATTTCACAGGTAAAACCAGGCAACCACTGACCTCTAGGCAAAAGGCACGCAAACTCACAGCTTTCTCATAGTTATGGTGCAAACCCAGGTTTTCCTGAGGCTGTGGCTAAGTCCTTTCATAATTTCCCACCACCCAGCTGTGGGCTCTCAAAACAACCTTCTGCGTCTCTTCCTTTTTCTCTGTGTGTCCTTGCTACGTGCACAGAAGCAACTCTGTGCACTCTCCAGAGATGGATGAATGTATTCCTGAAATGTGAAGACTGTGACTTTGAGAATTAATCTCCCACACTCGCTTCTAATCGTAAGGCAAACATGTCGCTAATTGATGGCATTCAGCGTTCTGCAAATGCCTCTGTCGGAAACCTAAACCTAAGCTGGAAGCCCAGCCTGGTATTTCTCTCACATCTTATTTTGCTGTTCTCCACTTATCATCCATTCAGATTCATTCTCTCTTATTTTTATACTCAGAAAAATACAAAGTATGATCTAGTGGTCACAGAAGATCCCGGAACTAAAATATCTAAGGGCACTTTGGTTCCTCTATTGTTGCTGCGTAAAAGAACTTCACCCTCGCACTCCTTAGTCTGGTCTGTGTAAACCAGAACCTCCTTAGGGCAGAGACTGCACTCTGGGTGTACTTAGAATTACGAAGGCTTAGGAGAGAAGAAACCCTGGACCTTGGTTAGGGCCTGTAGGCACTACTGTGGTGCCAAGGAGAAAGGCAGAGAGGTTGCCTGAATCCACACGGCTGTAACAAAACCCCACCAAGGAGTTTTGCACGTCAGGGTGGGAAAGCGAACAAGAGGAACAAAAAATTACCTCTGTGGATGGCGTAGCTGAGTTGCACTTCATTATATCACACTGGTGCCACGCAGAGTGTGATGAACTGTGGAGGCACAAAAAAATATGAACCGTGTGTCACAGGCAGCGTAAGGAAGTCCATTGCTAAGGGTGCATTAAACTTTGATGGCTCCATTTATACATTATACATGTGCAAGTCAGCAGAGCTATACCCGTGGTAATTTTCCAAAGGGATCAGCTAATAACGTTACAGCACATGCTGGAACAAATTAATGCACAGGTTGTTGGTGCTTTTTTCTGTTTTTCTTTTGCTTATTAGCACACAAAATATTTAATGCTCCACACTATTTTATGCCCCAGGGTATGGGCCAAAGAGCAAAGCGAAGGGGAGTTGTAAGGAAGGCTGATGGAGATACACTTTGCCTCTACAAACAGCAGCAGAAGAGAAGAGGAGATTAAAACTGGAAGTGTTCTTACCTTTGAATCACCTCTGACTCTCAATCTTAAGGAAGAGTCCACTGCATAAATTATGCAAACTATACCACAAGAAGCATGAGCAGTTTTAGGAGAGGCTTCAAAGCTTAAGGCCACAGGTGTTTAGAAATCATGCTGACAAACAGCATAAAACATCCTGATAGAGAAGGGCTGACAGCAAAGAAACCAGCTGATATTTCCACAGTTTCCTCCTTTGAAGCAGAACTCCAGCTGATTACCTGGCTGGAATATGAAATAAAAAACCCAACCACGGTGTGAGTTTTGTCCTCAGCATATCATTAATGCTGAGAACAACCACTGCTGCACGGGGAAAGGCAGAAAGCCTAGAGTCAGGAGAGGGTAACAGCAAATCTCAGAGTAATTTTATATATGCATCCCCTTGAAGAGTTTTATACAAAGCCTCAGCTACTCCTGAGCTGACATGTGCTTTCCACCAGCAATTCTCCACTACTCCAAAGATTCATGTGACACTGAGAGAGACCAGCAGGAGAGGACAAGCACCTAGAAAATTCAAGACCCACAGCAGTAAGTAAAAAGGCATCACCTGCCTCTGTCATCCACTGAATAACTCTTAAACCTCATATAATTCTCCAGGCTCCAAGGAAAATGTAAGACTCGCTCCATTGTTTCTCAGGCAACTAAAGGAATGAATTAATATCCTCCCTACCAAACACATGCTCATCTCACAGAGACGAGACAGACTAACGTATTCTGAGTCACAGAAGCAGTAGCAAGACTTTAATCTGAAAACAGGTATTTCTGAGCTTTGAAAAAGTTAAATGATAAAATGGTCCCATGACTTGATTTAAATATCTATGGCTTGAGAGAGGACTACAGGAGAACTGATGTGAAATGTTCTGGGGCAACAACTGTGTTCTCGAAGCCACCGGCACAGCTGGTCTTTCCTCGGTGCTAAACCCACTTTATATACATAATAAAGTCATAAAAACAACAGCAAAAGCAGTGAGAATCTCCAGTTGCAGTGTAACCAATTCCAGACCATAATCAAGCAGGATTACCCTCCCCTTCACCCAGTGTCAACTGGAACAGAAACACACTGTGCATGTGTGCAAGCCTCTCCGTTCAGTGTGAATAACTCACTTTCCTTACTCATGTGCTGAGATTGTCGCACCCTGAATTCAGGCGCTGCCAAACGTTTTGCCTGTATCCGACCTTCAAAAGGAATCCTGTGGTCGTTGCAGGATGAATTTCTACTGAAAAAGATGAATTACTCTCACGACAGAGACAGGCTGTGATTTCTTCACCATTCACTGCTATCAGTTTAGCCCCTTCTCTGAGTTATTCCCATTAATTTTGGGGGGGTTTTCTGTTATTCCACTCTCCCACCTCGCTGTGGCTTTTTTAACTTCCAAGTGGCATGGGTTTATTTCGTACAGCACCTTGCACCTCAGGGCTGTTCTCCCTGATTCCTGCCACTACAGACGAGGAAACGTGGAGAAGGATGCTCCTCTGCTCGGAAGTCCCTGGGTGCTCTCTCCGTAGCACGGAGCTATCAGAAGCAGCACTTGCTTTTGCAGGCTACAAAATTGAAATTCCCCCAGCAACATCAGAAACATAAAGAACAAGCACTGGAATTGCTTGTGCTTTATAGACACTTCCTGACAGGAGCTTATCTCCGCCTGTACAATGTGTTGTTATTCCGGTAAACACCGCGTGCGGGTTTATTACGGTTAATGAAATGCAGTCCTAACAACTCCTAAGATACAGGAAGACAGTTAGAGCTTCTTGCAGGGACTGGCTAATTCAATGCACCGTGGTGGTGAACAGGAAGAAAAATTGTGGGAGAGAGAAGACTATTAGTGCAAGAAAAACAAACTAGAGGGAACTTCATGACCAGAGGGAAGTTTTTATGACTTTCTGGCATTCAGGTCTCAATTATCAGAGACTCAACTCGGGTCATAAACAAAATTTGTCTCTGGCAGAGGTAGGCTGCTTTATTACAGACCTCGGAAAGAGTAAATGTTTTTATAATGAAGTTAAAGGAAAACCAGAACTTCCCAATTTGAGAGTAGCCTTTTCCGATCATGACGCTAGTGCTGTGCTAGGTCAAAAGTAAATCAATAGCGCAGCCCTCGGGAAGGCTCTATTTATGGAAAATTCTGTAAATTGATGCTTATGCGCCGCTGGCGAAGAATAATATTTTCTTTAAGGGGCCCAGATCTCTGGAGATAAAGAGAGGTTGTTGGGAAGTCAAGGTATATTTATACACTGACTGTATAAATACACACACTGTGGCTGAATTTATCCAATTCAAAACATGAGAGACAGAGAGGCAGGTTTGGGGCAGAAGACAGCTCTGCTACAGCCTGTAGGAAAATACCTGCTTCCTTCAGAGGCAGAATCCAACTCTCTGCATGCGAGTGAGCAGTGGGAGAAAGCTCACGAGGCACCTCCCTCCGCTCTGTCGTGCGGCTCATTAAAAGCCAGAGCACAGCAGGCGAGTTCTGCGGGAAGGGATTTTCAAACCTTGCCTGTCTTTGAAGAGAAAACCCGTCAGGCAGAGGTGAGGAGTGGCTGGGGGCTGTAGCACACACCTTTGCAGCGGTCCTGTGCTACCGCTACACTCAGAACTTCCCAGTTTCGCGCATTTTGTCCGGTTTAGATGATGTGCAGATGGTGATTATTGAACAAATGCCTTTCTGGAAAAAAGAATTCCACTTCCACGGCTGTTTTCTTCCTGGCACACCAATGATGAAATATCTCTCCTGCCTTCTACTCTGGTGAGGCCAAGGAAATAAAGAAGCACATTTTAAGAGACTCATTAGAAGACATAAAAGATTCCCTTCAAGGCTGGTGAAAGGTGTGTGTGTGTGTGTGTGCACATCTGCGCACATCTGGAAGGGGGTTTTGTTGTTGTTTCTCATTCAAGGACTCAAGGGGCTTTCAAAAGCCCAAGGACAGGCTGGCTACCCCTCAGCTCTCACAGACCTGCAATACAAATCGCATGTAATTGCCCTCGTGCCACCGAAGACCTTCCTCCAATATTTTCTCTTTGTGACAAGGAGGGGGGTGGCAGCCGTGTCTCTGAATATGATGTGACCCTTCCATTAACAGCCTGTGCCTGCTTCCTGCCTCATGCACATAACTCTCTTCTGAGATGTTCTGCACCAGCTTCTAACAGTCACCTGCCTTTACCAAAGTGATTACATCAAAAGAAAAAAATAAATCTGTTATTTTATAGATTTATCACTCCTTAGCTTCAGCAGTTCCCTGAGGTGACCACTTTAGCATCCTAATTACCCCAGGCTCCTTCCATAACCAAAGGAGATACTTCAGGTGGGGTCAGGGATGCTCTGCACACCTCTCCTTCCGCTAAGCTCAGAGAAAACTCAAGGCACCTGATTCCGACCCTACATGCTCCAGTTTATCACAACCTGGGACAAATTTAGACAGTAGCGTTTTTGGTTGCACCTTCTCAAACCATTTTGCAAATAGAAACAAATCACTAAGTGTGGTGGAACCTTCCCAAGCAAAACCAGCCAGACACAAGTCCATCATTACCCTAAGGACCTACTTAATCGTTTTCTGAACCATTTTTACCCTCTGTGTCTCTTTTGCCCTCCACCCTGCACCGCCTTAGCAACAAGATTCACATTAACTACGTGTTTTCCCATTAAATGCCTAAATCCTTGCATTATTAAAGCTTTAAATTACAAACTCGCATGGGTTATTGGCTTTGTGCAGTGCCATGTTCATAACCTAAAAGCATTAGAAATAGCTGAGGGAACCAGTGGAGCATTCAGAATTTTGGGAAGTTTCTCCTACCCTGTTTTCAGCTGATTTATTCCTCAGCACAGCTCCCCCCAGAGGAAAAATATAATTATCTCGATTTTACAAACAAAGCATAAGCTCAAGTAACTGTTACTCATAGGTCACATGGGGAATAAGTGGTAAAGTTGGAAATGGAACCCAGGAGCTTTGCCTACCAGTTCCCTACTATAATTCACATTCAGCATCAGGGGAAGAAAAGCCTGCCCATCTGGACACGCACACGATGGGGAAATTTTATTGTAAAAATATCTCAAATTGCTGTTTCACAGGCAGGTTTGGAATTACAGATGGAAATTTTCTTGCCTTTGCTGAAATCAGTTTCCAAGATTCTGCTTTTCTCGTAGTTCATAAAAGTTCCAGGAACAGAAATGCAGGATCACATGGTGTCAGTGGAAAGATTTTTCTCATTTGCTCCACGGATGCTTTTGCTGTTCATTGGAAAAGGCCACCTCATTGCTGCAGGAACTGCCCCGGGAAGGTACTTGTGCTTTTCATTTCGTATTTCATCATTCACAGCTGCCTGGAGATTGTACAGGGCTAAAGCACCGCTGATCCTTTGTACTGCACCAACGATAGATGCTTCCTTTCCACCTACACCCATCCCTTGCCAGGGCTTTTTAGGAAGCCCAGACCTCTCCCCACTGATCCATGTCTGTCCTGGCAGTATGTACTGGGGAAAACCTTTACCCAACCTCATTCAATGCCCAGCACAGACCCAGTGAAGTGGCTGTAGTGTGACCGTGGTGCTCAAAGTCATGGCTCGAAGCAAAACAACCTCTGAAGCCAACCCTGTTGTCCAAAAGCCAGATCAGGCACCATCAAGGCCAAGATGTAGGGGTCAACGGCTCTTAGAAAGCGTCTGATATGTCACGATGACATTATGGGTACAGAGACCTGGAAATCACATATGGCTCACGTTTATCATCCCTGATACATCACAATCAGCTGGTCATCAGAACAGTGTGATTTAGCAATTTATTTGTGTCTGCTAACATAAGAATTTGAGAGAAATGTTTCAGCTGGATTCGCTCCCATCAGAGACAGGGATAAAGCAGCTGTGGCTCAATCAATACAGAACAAAATGATTTGTTCTCTATTGATTAACCTGCTCATTCCCATGTACACCCCATGTTTGGAAACCAAGAGAATAAGGCCCCAGACAATTTTATCTGTTAAAAAAAAAAAAATGTATGAGGGGAATGAAAAGGCAAAAAAAAGAAAGAACCAGGAGTCTCACCTCCCCTGTTACATTTCAGAAAGACCAAGATTTCTTGAAGAAGCATTTCCTACTAGGCAAGTACTTTGTGTTGGTCAAACACTTTTAAAAAACAATATATGAGAGGCACAGAAGTCAGCATGAGAACATTTTGAGCTGCTGTTAAAACAAATAAGGCTCCTTTTTGAGAGCTTCACAGCTGCAGGACGGGAAGAGAAGTCTGGAACCTAGAGCAGCCCACGGGCTATTCTGCTGCAGTACAGCAGCCACAGCTCCTGGGACTCCAGAGGCAAGCCCCCTGCTCCCTCGTGGGACAGACAGCTTGGGGAACAGAAGAAGTGTCTCAGTGTTTGCCTGTCAGAGGACAGTACAATAAATATCTGGAGAAACCTGAAGGAGCAGTGGAGAAGGCGTTTGTCATGTAAGTTACAGCCATATGTGACAACATACTGGGGAGTAGAAATTCAGGATGTGTTTCTGTATACACTATCAGGAGTTAACGCCCTGAACTATCAGCTTTCTGCGTTAGGTCTCTTCTATTAGCTCAGATACAACAACCTTTTGCTTTTCATGCCTGACTGCTTCCAAAATAGGTTGGTTTCCCCTCCCCCCAGGCTTCTTGATGTGCAGAATTAGAACATCAAAGCTCAGACTGACAGCCCTCTTAAAAACGTGACTATGGCTATGGCTGGCTAGATGTGGAAAAAAACCCCAATTCCACCACCAGGTCTCATGATTAACCAGATAATGCATCAATTAAAGCACAAAGATGCAGCAAGCTTATCTTCAGGGTTACAGCCAGTAACATTTATTGGACCATCTTAGAGACTTAGCCCTTCCAGTGTGTCCCCTGTCTGGTCTTCTGGACTTAAACCCCCAGCACAGACAACCCCAAGGATGCCTCAAACATCCTGTTTTCTGTTGGTTTCTCACATAAGGCCAGACTTTCAGAAAAAAGAAAGGAGGCCTGTCCCTTGAGTTAAGGCATCTGGGAGGCACGGGGGAGTTCCTTCTGCATTCACAGCAGTTACAGCCTGTGAGATGAATGGCAATAGTTTGCCAGCAGGATCTGAACACCGCGGGGCACACAAAAGAGAACATTCTGTCCAAGGATGAAAGGAAGAAAAAGAAGGGCTGTTTAAATAAATAGGTGCTGCAAAGGTTTCAGAGGACAGTGGTTTTATGGTGAAAAAAAAAATATCTGGGGGAGACAAAGTATTTCACATTGAAATTCTCTCAAGCAGGTACAGAAGCCAGTTTAAAGCAAGGGAAGGAGTGTATACCTGGAAACACGCCTCTGAGCACACAGACTAGAGCAAGTATTTTGACTTCGTTAGTAGTTCCATTAGCCTAATAGGTACAGAGTCAGACTAGAACATTCTTTTTTTTTTTCCAGAAGTTGCACTAAAATAAAGTTTTACAACAGGTAATAAAAGTGGGTATAAACAGACTCTTCTGCCTGTGGCTTTACTGAAAATACGCTCTCAGTCCCGTTTCCCACGAAAACAACAGTTAAGCTTCCACTGCGGTTCTCTGTCTTAATCCACGGCTTTCAGCCTCCGAATAAATTTGAGACAACTTGGTCAAATGTGGCAGAGGGTCAGGAGACACAGGTAACAAAATCCCCATAGAATTCCTGTGAACAGGTGAACGTCGGCGAAGACACGCAGCCAAGTCTTGTGACAGAAGGAAGACGACAGCATTTCATTAGAAAGCAAAAGCCACCAAAGCCCCAGGCCCTGAAAATGATCTCTTGAGTGCTAAAGTCATTAACCGGGCTGATTAATCCATAGGAAGCCACGATTCAACACTTGTGGTGCTCAAAGGCTCTTTACCTTAAAGGTGTGAGGCATCGTCTTACAAAACTCTGTCCAGGAACCTCACGGGCAGTGAGATAAAAAAAAGAAAAAAAGAAAAGCCAAAACAAGATAAAAGTTACACTGGACCGTATTTCATAACCATAATTACACTGTAATTACCCAACAATTACAGTACACAAAGCATTTGTTTGAGCTTTTCTGAAATTGCCGCTAATTTATGTAACTGGAAACGCACCAAGCAAGTAGGAATAATTACAACATAAATATGATGTAGTTAAATATCTGGAGTTTAATAGCACTTCATTAAGAATAATATCCGAGGCTGTTATGTTGTCATGAAGTTAACCTTCTAGTCATAAGGATAAGCATTATTTACATATTTGAAAACAAAACTAGAGTGTAATTCCACTGCTGTTACACACAGGAAAAGTTGTGACAGTCACTATTCCGAGATGTGACTTTATACCCTGCTTTAATCATGCATGTCATCAGACACGTGGGAGCTTAAATATAACACAAAGCTGAAAAGAGAGCAATGTCTACGAGGCGGCGTTATCCCTCTGATTTCCAGAGAATTTTGACATTTTTTCCCAATCACCTCAACTTTCCAATTCCCCCGCTATTTTTTCCAGAGCTGGCATGAAGCTGGAACCACTATAAACTCATCCAACACCACTACAGTGAAGGCACTAGGCATAATTTCCACTCACTGAAGGTTGCCCAAGTCCTCCTTGTCCCCTGTTTCTGATCTGATTTGGGCACATACAGAAAGGATTCTCTTCCACAACAGAAGCAAACCAAGGCAGAGCGTGCCAGGCAGCGAACTGGACGTTGGCACTCGATGCTACGGGAGAAAAGAAGCCTCATCAGGGCACACAAAAAAAAAAAACAACCTTGGGAAAGTTGAGCTCGGAGGGAAGAAATAGAGGAGGCAGGACCTCAGAATCATAACTTTGCTCTTTGACTCAATACAAAGGTTGTAATTCAATTTCAGTGTTCTGCTTCAGTGCATCTCTTATGATGTTAAGAGAGAATCTCCCAGCTGAGTTAAAGAATTGTATCAATCAGCAAACGGATATTATTTTATGGAGAAAGACAGTTTATATATGTATGCCTGCACTATGTGCCAATTTAATTACTCGTAATTATAAGGTAGTGGGATGTGAAACCCTAATTGAAAGTTTGTGTGCTTACATCTCAAACTCTGAGAAGAATTTGTGTGCCCATTTGGTTAACAGGAAAGGGATTTTATTTTCTAGATCATTGATTTATCATCATTAGGGGCCCAAATACAGAGTTCTGTAAGTCAGCTCCAGGAATATGTTTTTTCCATTACGTTTTACACTCTATCTAAAATTGCCTCTAGCACTGGTGAATGTTAAAATTGACTGGATTCAATTTAGTGAGATCGCCTTCTTGCTCTGTCAGCAGTTATTTATCTCATTTAGCTTTTGTAATGGAAGTTTTGTTGTGGCTCCTTTTTCAAATAAAGGTCCACATAATTATTCTTTTTTTTATTATTACTTTAAAAAAAAAAAAAAACCCCAAACTGTATTGATTTTGAATGGTAACAATGTCTTGATGGCACCTGTTGTATAAATACACTCACTCTTGCCAAACAGAATCTCAATAATCAGAAGCGAGGCGGTTGCTTTATTACAGGCTACGCAAGAACAAATCCCCTTTAGCAACCTGAAAAATCCTTCCCCATCCAGTGCAAAGGTCCACGAGGCACTTCAGAGCATCACATTAATTGAGAGCCAAATCCATCACGTCTTCTATCAACTCTACTTACCATCCAGACTTGTAAGAGTTTGTAGAAGAATGACTGTTTATAGAAGAGGAGAGTGAACGCCCCAGAGGGGCTAAACCACAGCTCCAGAAAACCTCAGAGTAGCATTAATACTGATTTTTTGGAAGTTCCTTCTTCACTCCCTCTTTCTGCAGATGGAGGAAGCGGTTAGGAAGAAGATCCCAGCTCTTATCTGCTCAGTCCTCCTTCCAAAGAAGGCCTCGCCGAAAGCAACTCTTCCGCTCTGCCCAGTCACCTCACCAGTTTCCAGACAAGCTACAAGTGTACCAGCAACATACACTACTTAAAGAATGCAGTTTTGTAGTTAAGTGTGTGCTCCAGTCTCAGGACAGATGGGCAAAATGTTTGATTTTTCAAATAACAGCATAAAAAAAGAGGCAGTGTTTCATCTTCCCGGTCCTCAGTCCCACATCTGCTACGCTTTTGTATAGCGCTTATTACAACACATCACTTACTAACAGCTATAAGAGATATATGTATATATAATACTAGTGTTAACAGTACACATAAAAGTATAATTGGGTGTCTATCCAGCAAGAACAGAGTGAAAACCCCTTGTGCTCAGTCACCCCGTAGGCAAGCAGTTTTGTACCAAGGCAAACTACTCCCTCTGGCACCAGTAACAGCAACTGGACCGAGAGACACTAGAAAAGGTCGTGGTAGTTCTGAGGAAACAGTGCTCCCAGTGATTTATTTGTTCAGTAACTCCTACAGGAGCAGCAATCCATTCACCCTTCTGCCCTCCACCAGTGCTAAAGCACTTAATTTTTCCCTTGATTT
>VXBJ01000261.1:695710-745719 GCA_013400055.1 Nycticryphes semicollaris
AAATTGATCTTACGTAAAAAGAAAAGAGTCTTAGTCTAAAGTACCAAATATCTTGTGGTAAGTAGGCTTCCCTCAGGTTTGGTTTGAAAACTTCCATTTAACTAGAACTCAAAAAAAATCAGCTTGCAGCATTTGCAAAGAGTTTCCTAATTGCATACATCCCTCTGGCCACGTTCAGGTCCTGGAAAAAGAAAAGCCTCTGCGTCTGTTAAAAGGGCATCAAAGGATTTCCTTCTCGGTCACAGCAGCCTGGATTTATTGGGAATCCACACCGGGGTGGGAATATCTGCTTTGTCCCCAACAGATGTTATGTCCTGCTTTTCCAGAACACTCTCCGAAAGCAACCTGGCTGCCGTTGCTGAGGTAAGGCCTGGCTGCCGTTGCTGAGGTAAGGCCTGGCTGCCCACCAGCCTTCGGCACATCCCGGTGTCCTCCGGCAGCCAACGAGTAGCGAGGAAAGGCAACGTCAGAGTCAACTCTTCCCCTTCCTTCAGTCAATGCAAACAAATATACGCAGGAAACTGTTCTGGTGAAAAACTTCACTTTGGCTAGAAATAACTTATTAACTTATAACTAGAGGAGTGCTGGAAGAATGATTTCCCAAACATAACTTCTTCAGGCACTCTGGCTTTGTCTTTCCCTTATCTCCCCTGGACAGCAGGCCAAAAGCCCGCTCCCCATCAAACAAAGACCACCCGGTTTAGGGAAGGTGGCTCAGAGTAGACCACAGCATTTTCCATGAGTTCTTAAAAGTGCAGAGAGGCTGACAGCAACTTGTTCCTCCTCCCCTGCTGAGCCATTCTCCCATCTCTCTTATTTCTCTCACCTCCCACCAGCACAACCAGTTACATCCTTACCTGCCCTTTTGCTACCGCAAACCTTGCATGAATTTGCTATTTGATTTCTTCCAGCAGGAGCCCTGTGAAAGCTCAGATTGGCTTCCTGTAGAGGAGAGAATACCAGTCTATAAACACCAGGCTGGTGGAAATCAAATTTGCTGTGATGGTTCTTGAAATAGAGATCTTTTTTTCTGTAGCATTAGCTCCTATGCAGGTTTGTCTTCCCAGCTGGGCTTTCAGCACTGAGGATACTGATTGCTAAACACCTCCCAGCGAGCACATATTAGAATTCAGACATTTACAGTCATCCAAACCAATCTGTAGAAATCCAGTGACAAGCCACTCTCACATTTACAGCTGAGCTATTAAAGCTTCTTCCTTGTTGTCTGCAGCCAGCCAGCCCCAGGCACATTCATGCCCTGACAGGGTTACAAGAGAGAACACAAGCTCAAAAATGATGCTAAAATGTACTTATTTATTTTTACACCCCAGCTATACTCCTGATTTCATGGGGCCTTCTGGTTATTCTTACATTCATTTGTAACCTCCTAAAAGAATAATTTCCAAACCACTTTAGAAACTGCTGTAATGGAAAAACCCAGGCATCAAAATTTTAGCCAGACCCAACTAGCTCACAATCCACCTGGAATGCTCCATCAAAAACCTCAGATATGACCTCTACCTGCCTCCAAGTGTTCCCCCCAAATAAAACCCCAAACAAAACCCACATGTAAACAGTAACCTTGAAATCTGAGCGTGCAATTACAGCACTGAGCTTAGACTTGCAAGATCTCCATTCTGTTCCTAGTTCTGCTAGTGACCTCGGGCAAGTCATTCCATTTTTCTCTGCCTTAATTCTCTGTCTTAAATGAAGAAATAACAGCTGCTTTTAACAGAAGGCGTTGGAAGGAGGGAAAAAAAAAAAGGAAACTAAATCAGTTGGTACTTAGGCCAGGCTCAAGCACGGTATTGGAAATTACAGTGGCATACTGGCAACTAGCTCCAGACCTGAATGCCTGAGGTAAAAAAAGGCCACACATTTCCCACACTTAGAACAGGAAAACTTCTCTACGAGCACTTGTTGAGCCAGCACAAAAGTTACAGCTTTCATGGAACCGCTCCTTCCGTTTTAAACTTTTTGTACAGACAATGCATGAGGAAATAAAAGGGCAAGGAGAAATTCTCCAAGAAATTTTGCACATTTAACTATTAAAAAAAAGGGCTCCCTCATAAGCACCATCCCCAGAACTACAGCCTGAAGCTTATTATTGAGAGGCAGAATAGATTGAATACGGATACAGCTCATGATAAAGGTCTCAAACACGGCACCTATAGCAGAGGAGCTGAGAATGCCACAGTGGAGCCCAATGAAAAGAAAGCAGAAGCACAGACAGTCCTGTGTCCTGGGGGAGGTTCATCCCATGGTAATCCAACTGCCACCAACTGTGATGAAACACTAGTGTCCTACGGCAGCGATAACAATCTTAGCCCACCTTCCCACAATCACCCTCAAAACCCACTCTTTAAATGCCAGTTTTATTCTGTTCAGCCCAAGTAAGGCACTACTACGTTAACCTTTTCCCTGTGTTCATGTTCATCTGCCCAAAAAAAGTCCATATTCGTGTATGTCAGCCTTTAGTGGGCATCCACACGACGACACGTGTCTAAACCTACTGTCAAGCAAATGCCTGAAGACCAACGCACGTCTCTTGAGTACGTCCGTCAATGAACGTACACATGGATGTCTGTCTCCTGCACATTTGTTTTCAAGTGCAGCGTTTGTGCACGAGTTTAAAACCCTATTTTTGCACGTCTTGCCCCCATGAGAAGGTTGGCATGAACCTGCACGTCTGAGTGCGCATGTGACATGTCAAACCGCCCGCGGGGCTTTCGACAAGCGATGCTACGGGGTTACTGCTCTAAGCCACCTCATGATTTGAGGTAATAAAGCAATCAGCCCTCAGACTGGGGAAGAGCCAGGAGTTTGAGAATGATTGCACCTCTATCTAACAAATTCCCTCTGATACCTCCTTTTCTTCTACTACAAAATCATCAAGGGCCTGGAGAGCTTATTAGCATGGGCTCTAAACTTCATCTGTAACGTACTCACATCTCAATATTCTAACAGGAAGCCAGAGAAACGCAGGGAGGGTGAAGATCTATATGCAGAGAAGCTTCAGGCATTGATGAGCGAGGGTTGATTAAAAAACAAACAATCCTCCCCACCCACTCGCCCCTTGGGAACTCTGTGGCTGTTAGGGTACAGATGATTTTGCAATCTGTGGTAACAGTGATACCTCTTTACCTAAAGAGTATCACAAACATGGTTTTAAATTGAAGGCTGATATTAAACGTCAGAGATGCAGAATCCACACACTCCAGTATGGAGTGAAACCTGCACAGAACATGAGACAGTAGGATAGAACAATATATTCCCAATCCCCACTGAGAAACAGACAACTGATGCTTCACTTCCAAAGTACAACGCACGTTCGTTACCGCCCATATAAGCAGGCAGGACCTTCCCTGTTCCTTCTCAGCGCTGCAGCAGTGCAATTCCCATCCAAACCTGGCAGAACAGTTGTATTTCCAGAGGCACTTTTAAGAGGAGCCAGGAAAAACTGGCTCCTGACAGGAATCAGGTAACGGGTGGATAATGCACAAACCTATTTGCTAAACGCCACTTGAAAAATCACAGGCGGCGTAATTGACTTTTACAGCTTGGATAATGTAGGTCACTGCATTAGTGCAACAAGAAAATGAATGTATTTTAGAGTGAAAGACAGAAGGGAAGTAATTACAAAATATAGATTAAATAACCATCAGATAACAGGCATAATAATAAGAACAACTAGGGTGAAGATAGAGGAGCAACAATTTGTTAAATGGATTGTAGCAGGGTTCTAAGAAACCGCTGGTCTCGGATGCTAGGCTTCTCTTTTCTCCTTCCTTGCAAAGTCTGAAGTACCCCTCCCCTCTTTAAAGCTGATACCCTACTTTTCATGGTATCAGCTTACAGCTTGCTCAGCCTAGAGGGCTATTAAGTCAAAACCTGTTTATATTAACACACAATTCTTAACTCTTGCAGAAACAGGAAGCCATGAAGTCTCCAACAAGTAAGAGGGATCATAGTCCAATCCTGCAAAGCCCTGAATTTTGGCAAAGGCTTACTAAAAGCTTTGCATTTTCAGTGCTTCTGCAGTTTAGCCCAAAGAAGTTAAAAAAAAAACCCACAACACAACAACCCACAACCAAAGAACATTTGCTCACCCCCTGAACAAGTGAGCAACTCCAAGAAATCCAACGCAAAGGAGAAATATGGCATAAGGGGACTAGATGAAGATGTACATATGATTTCACCCCCCCTACCTTAAACAGTTTCAGACCAGCCTGGTGTAACAGTGCCCTGAACTTACCAGTAACAGACAGCTGTTAAGGGAGCTCTAAAAGTCAGATTTGGAGGACTGTCTGTCTTCCAGCGGTTAGGTGTTGTCACATCACATCGAATCACCATCGCAGCTACCACTCCTTTTAGGGAGGGCACGTGGCAGCAAATACAGACCCAGATCTAACCTTCTGTTTGCTAGAAAGTGATCTGTGCAGACCTACAGTGAGTGACACCCGAGATGATCAAGGGTGAAGAGGACAAGGCGGGAGGGATATCACACGGCTGCTGACACCAACCTGCGCTCCAGAACCAACACACTTTTGTCCATCTCGACTCTTGCAAGTTCCCATCCACCAGCTGACGTGCAGATGACACTCAATGGCATTCTGATTGTCATTCTAATCCAGTCAGGGATGGAAGCTGGAAGAAAAGATTGAGAGAGTCACAAAAAAACTTAGTGGAAGTGAAAGATGCATAGTCTGAAGATGAACAAAATCCTCAGCTCAGTGTCCCTTACGCAGCTGCCTCCGATTCTGACTTCATGAGACCCAAGGAAGTTGCACAACAGCCACATACAAACCTCTAGAAGTGGGAATACAGGATGAGCCTCATGGGTACATCTATGTCCCCCAGAATGGCACACAACATCGTTCTACACAGCAACATAGAAGACTACCAGCCAGCTCCTCATCATCCCACAAGCAGAGAAAAGGCATAGGAAAGGAAAAAGGGGACACTAAGAAGGGCTCTTACAGAAGCCTGCGTGAGGGAGAACCCTTCGGCCCTTCTGAATGCAGGAGAAGCCACAACTACCCCATTCATTGCTGCATTATGCAAAACACAGAATATCCTTGCCCCGAAAAAACTATTGAGTTTTAACATTTCTCTCCATAAGAACATAAGATTTTAACCTGTCACCTGCATTTGGCTGCGTGCTAGGGAGGGCTTAGGGGCGCTCAACACAGCATGGGGAGGGTCTACGGAGCACCCCTCACTTTTGCTCAACTACTGCCTAAAATTGGGAATGGGGAAGAAGTACGTCTCCTAAGACTCCGATTCTTGTCTTTTACCCCAATGAGGGGCAGCATTGCCTCATCTGGTGATTTGCAGCCATGACCCTAATCTATGTTCTCCTGAAGCGTCACTTCTGCTGTATGCAGCTCGTAGCCCGTGGCTGCATTGGATCATCCTTGTCCTCTGCTCCTCTGTTCATTAATCAATGGCTCTTCTGAATGCGAATGAGTTCTGAAAGGAGCCAGGTGAAAGGAATGGCAATTTGCTCACAGCTTGATAATTACACATTTTTCAAAATAAATTAAAGCCAGAGCTAACAGCGGCACACTGTTTTCAGAAGTCCTGCTTACACAGAGAAATTAATTGGAAGGTACATTGATTGGAGGGGCTGCTGAATTCCAGCGTGGAATTTATTTCCCCATTGTTCCACAGCAGCTCCCACACCACTTTACCAGGTCTCACCTCCGCTCCAACCGAGAGGGAGATAAAAGGAAGCATAAAAAAAATCTCTACCATCTTTGGAGAACCCTCGTTTCCTCACAGAATAAAGCAGTGCTTGGGAGGGAAAGCTGTCACAGCTTTCAGTGAATCTTTGCTTTTGGGTTACCCAAGGCATCAAAGCTCCAAGTACAGTTAAAACACGGCATATGGCAACGAGTAGTTTTACAACAGAAACGCTTCAAAATAGCTCCTTCATCCTGAGAGACGTAAATCAGGGGTTGGGGTGAACAACCAGCAGAAAAACAAACACCCTGTGGACAAATTACCTACGTTCTTTATGTCTTAATGAAGACATTTCACAAACAAGCCAACTCATCCACTCCAGAAGCACAGGCTCTTGGTTACTTGCTGTGGAAAGCTTTATCAACTCCAGTCCAAACACGTTGGCGACTCACCACTCGGTCTGTGGTACGGGAAAGAGGGAGATTCCTCGGTCACAACCTACCACAGAGCACACTGTGAGGACTCCAAGGTAGAAGAGAATCCTTTCCCCTGAGGGTGCTAAAAAAGCCACCAAAAGCAAGGTTAGGGCAGTCCTCTGAGCTATTACCAGAGCAGATTAACAGAAGATTGTTGTTTTCTTGTAGAACAAATCTCGGGTTGGTGTTTTGTTCTGTTCATTCTTTTCTTTTTGTACAACCCCGCTCTCCTTACCAGCTCGCACTTGTTTAAAAGGGCAGCTCTGCATAATAAATTGGCTTTGTGTAATCAAATATTTTAGGAGATGAGATTAGTTTTAATTTGTTGTTCTCTCGATTCCTCCAACCAGGCTTTTCCAGATCTAATGCCGGCGCAGTCAGGCAATTACTGCAAATAAGTAAAAGGTGGAATCCACGAGAGAATTACACCTACTTGGATCCACTTCATAATATTTGTTCCACTACAGGAGAAATAAAGCTACAAGTAGACAATTGCTTCTTTCTTCCTAAGAGCAAGGGGCTGGAGTGCTCAGAGAAGACCAAGAAAAAGCTCCCATTTCAACTTGTTTAGATACATGACACCTTCAGCAATACCCATCGCTGCCAAAAGCCAGAGCTCAGGGTTTATAATCCCGTTGTACTGTGACATCTGAAACAAACGACTAAAGCCTCATCTCATTCATACAGTTGCCCAAATTTGCTTATCTGAAACTCTTGGTTTGCCCCATTGGGAAATGATGGCTTCAAGCACAGTTTCCATGGAGTCTGCACGCCACTACACCTGAGGTTTTGATGTATATCTAGCCTTTATATTTGTCTTTAAATTTCATTTTTCAACACATAACCGTGGTGTTTGAGTATCTGAAAAAAAAAAAAAAAAACCAAAAATCAGAATAGGGGCAGTTACCCTTCCCTTTATTCAACGTCAGGGTGAAATGGATTGTATTCTGTTCCAGCTGAAATTGCTTCTCTCTTGGCTAAGCTAGGAGACCTTCGTATGAATTATTCCTGTGGTCCTTGATGATCCACGTTCAGGAAAGAGAGGTATGAATTTGCAAGATGGGAACAGCTGGAGCCCACTTCTCATTGCCTAAGCAAGACATCTTCATAAGAACTAAAATAAAACCAAAAGCAGAAGCTACCTTCTGAAGTGTCATGCGTATTAGCCCTTCCCAGATAGTTATCCTATGAATAAGCAACATGCTGTTTTAATACAGAAGGCAGAAAGGCACTAGGGCAGGTGGCTGGGACACAGACCGCAGCAGCATCAGGCCAGGGTGCTTTTCTGGTCAGCCATACATCTTTTCTCTGCTTAGGCATGATACTGCTGCAGGGAAAGGAGCTACAGAGAGATACAGCAGGGATGGTAAAAGGCAGGTTTCAGAGAGCTTTTACAGCCCTCTGAATGACACCTGCATTTCAGCCAAAGCAGTTTTAAACACGTGCCTCACCTACATCAGTTATTCCTATCAAGGCCCTGCACACTTCAGGCATAAAATACTACTGAACTCAACGACAGTTGGATGATTAATGCCATGGGAACTGTCTTCCACCCTGAACTTGCTCACTGCTGCGCGTGCAGTCCCCTGCATTACCCAATGTACGAATTCCCTACAGACCCCTACACCCTTCCTCAGTGGTCCCTCAACACAATGTCATCGACTCCTTATCGATTCACCACCTGAACACCGTTCATCAATTCTTAACGTTAATGATAAAGCTTCTCCTCAGTGTCACCGTGCTCAGCAAAAGGACAGATCTAATGGATCAGAGGTACCTCAGCTATCACAGAGCTTGCTCATTTCAAAGTTCTTTCAAGGGGAAAAAAAACCCCAAAACAATAAGATGCCCAAAGAAATTCTATGGGGAAAAAACCCCAATCATAGCGCAGTTTGTGTTGATAACACAAACTTTAAGCTGCCTAAAGTCAATTGTACCTCACAGGCCGTGTTTTTTTAAAAGCTTCCAATTTAAGCAAAGCTACAAATTATTTTTTTAATTCTTTTTTCCCCATTTGCATCGTTTCCATTTTGTCAAAGGATCAACTGAGGATGTGTGGAAAAACCTTTCTTTCTTTCTTTCTTTGTCTTCCCTTGCACCAGACAAACCGTAGCCATCGGCATGCGGGGTACGAGCCAGCCTGTAGGACTTTCCATCCATTCCCCGATGAACTCGTTCCGGTTGTGCCAACTTGGATTTTTGCTGCCGAAGCCACGTAGGAAACTGTGCTAAGGGGCTGTACACTTCAGGAAGGAAAGGCACAGACCTCACATCTTCCAAAAGCACAAAGAAACAGCTAAGTGACATTTACCTGTAACTTCAACTACCTTTTTATTTACGGGTCTGAGGCACAAGTCATAGATCCAAAATATAGGCTTCCATTTCAGAAGTAGCTGCATCCTTCTCAAGGCAATTTGTAAGATTTACACTTGCTGTATTTAATAGGGCTATTAAACACGGGGACGAGGTGGACTCAGTGATGGGCAGTAACAGACTTTTTTCATTCCTCACCCCTTTTGCAATTCCCCTGAGTGGGCTGAACTGATTTACACCAACCTTTCATCCGCACTGCTCTGGAACAGCGCGGCCGGCTCTTTTCGAGCTTTGCAGAAACACAGCCACAGGGTGGAGTAGCGCCCATGGACAGACCCATCTCTTCTGGCTAATTACTATCAGTGTGGAAAGGGCCCTAAATCCACAGGTCTAGACTCTCCCCCAGGAAAGCCTAGGTCCTGCTCTCAGAAGCGATGCCCTGGATGGTCCTTAACCCCAGTTACTGCACATAATTGCAACTTAGCAGTTGTCATTTGTGTAATTAATACTCGCACCTACTCAAGAAGCCACCCACCTGCGCTAGATCACTTCCTAAGAAATACAGCCACCTCAGAAGGAAGGAATTCAGCACATCTTAAGAAATACAGAGCAGAACGAGGCATCTGCTGGAGACAAGAAGGGACGAGGATGCTGCAGAGAGACAATAAAACACCTCTGCACTAGCAGACATCACCACTGGTGTCAGCCAGATGCTCCAGCCATCAAAGCGAATGGCAAGGCACCCCCTACCTTTGGTGAGGGCTGAACTACAATTCTAAATCTATCAGCCCTTCAAAACAACTGACCACGTGAATGGATGGATGCAGCTGCAGAGCACAGCAAGAGCAAAAGGGTCATCTGAGCCACATCTCTGCAAAGCCTGTGAGAAGTGCCAAGGGGAGGTTTGTCCCTCAGTGCCTGGGAGGGCTGCCCGGTGCCGCGCTACGGGAGAGCCCTGAAGGTTTGCGACTCCTTGGCAGACCTCTGCAGGTCTTGCTTCATTAACTCCTCGGGGCTGCTGCACTGCAGAGATAGGCAGAGCATCAGTGATGCCTTTTTGAAAAATTCATTTAAACAGTAGAGCTGGGTGGGACTGGGGAGGCAGCAGCTAATTAAGAAACCATCAAACTTCTCTTAAAAACCTCCCTCACTAATGTTCCCCCCTCCTGCCTCCAGCCAACATGGTAATTGTGTCTAATTTCTAAATTTTCATGCAGTTGCTGCATTTGCCTCCCCTTAATGAGATGTAAATGTGTTGCCAGTTTGTGGATTTGTTTAATTGTAGGGTAGCTAAACTGTGATTGGCCAGAAGGTTCATTTTTAAATTTATTTATTTAGCACATGCAAGGCATTTTTAAGATTCTTTACTCCAGCTAAAAAGAGAGAGAGGAACATATTCTGTTTTCCTGCTACGTTCAGGGTTCTGTTGCAAAGAAACCATCTGGTTTTCCAAGTGTTTGTTATTGAACTTAAAAGACTTCTGCCACGTTCCAAGTGTTTGAAGTGGCTCTGAATACTTCCCGTTTCATCCAGGTTGCTAAGGTGGACTCTGATGCTCAGGGATCTCTGGTTCTCAACTGGCACAAGAAACACACTCAAAGCATTTTCATTTTCTTTCTGACACAACAATACTCCTTCACTGGGCTTTTCTTCACCCACCTCCCATAAAGGCTTTTAAAGGAAAGGATGAAAGATTCAGGTCCTAACCTAGGTAAGAATAGAGTCATTATTACCTAGTCTAACTCCAAATAAGATTCACTAAAGCTTGAGGAAAACACTAACTGGTTTTTGGTACCTTTAACTTACAGCCACTATAGAGTTTGCTCAAATACAGGAAAGCAGTAAGAAATCTCCTAAGTCTCAACAAAACTTTGAGGTGTAGCTAAAACCCTAATTTGCCCTGCAGAACCTTCACTAGCAAGGATCTAGAACAGGCCTGGCTTGATTTGCAGATCTCATCTGAAAGTGAGAAAATACTCTCCTACAAACTGCATCCACAATGACAGAATGATAGATCACATTTCTTTAACATTAGACATCTTAGCATTGAGCACAACAGAGCCCTGTTATCACCATCTCCAAGTCCCAACGCCCATTCTCAAGAAGTTACAGGTCCCTGTCCCATTCTGATACCCAACAGGAATGTCTGAGAATACATCTTGCCCCCAGAGTATTACTCCTGCAAGAGTGGTAGACTTGTATTTAGACCAGAATGTTTTTTCTTGGGTTAGAAGGCCCTAACAACGACCCTGGACCAGCAACACTTACCACACTCAGGAAGGATTCATTTCCTGGTGAATCTGTCTAGGAGACACCGCAAACACCTGATTGCTACTGAAAGATATTGCTGTGTAAATGGTGACTATCTTGCTGAACAAGTCACTTCTGTGCATCCTAGAAAAAAAAGAATGGAAGTTGATTTCAGCTCCTTCTGCCTGTTATTCCACCACAAACAGATAGCTACAGAGGTAATCAGTGTGTCCCAGGGCCAAGGGCATCACTTCTCCCAGCCATTGTCAGTAACGGCCAATAACACAAGCCAGCAAAGTAAAGGGAAGTGACAGCAGGGAAATAATTTAGCCTTTAACTGACACGTTATCCAGTTAAAAGCCATTTACCTTCTGCTGCTCGGTGTGTCATTGCTCATTTTAGTTTTGAAGCGACATCTCCCCAAGTGCCATTAACATGCCAGGAGTGAAAGGGAATTTATAGAGTATGCACCCTGGAGAATTATAGCCTGGGTGGTTGTGGTGAAGGAAAGTACTTTGTGGACTCTTTGTTTATCCTTACAGCTCCCACCCAATTCACAGCATCCAGAAGGGGAAGTATCAGGCAACTCCACTGTCATCACCTTTTCCCCTGCAGCACAGCATGACCTGATAACGCATTTCAGCAGCAATTATTGTCTAGGTAGATCCCCTCACATTCAACAAAAGGCAGCATTTCAATTCCTCTTGCTGGAGGAAGAAGGGGTCTACTCCACAACACTGGCAGGCCAACAGTACTGAGAGGACCTCAGTAACAGCCTACCAGCAAATATAACTATCCTGGGTAAAACTCGAAGAGCTACAGTATAAATCTGAGGGGAATTTTGTGCCAAAAACACTGGAGATTTTTTTTCCCAGGACTAGATTCCTGCAGTTACAAAAACGTTATGTGAAACTGGATGAGTACACAGCACGTGAATAACAGAGTTCAGCTCACACACACCTTTTGTATTTGATGTGATCTATACACAGAAGACCTAGGACTACCATCTTCCCTTCTAATCATCCAAACTAACCATAAATAGCAACGGATTTCAAGCTACAAGACAAGCTGTGCCTTCTTAAAATTATCGAGTCAGGTTAAAGATAAAAGACACTTATTTAGGAGTCACAGTAAGAGCCAAGTCACCTTGAAAGTCAGAATTAGTAATGCTACCAGTCTCGATACCTACAAGTTCAAGTTTGATGCAGCAAACAGGTATGAGTCTGCTGCCCCAACACTCAGGTCTGGCAGGATTCAAACCACAGCGACAGGCAACTTCAACAGGAAATCCTGCACCTCTAGTTGCTAAGTAGGAGAGGGGCAAATAGTTGCTAATTGAATTCACAGCTGCCCTTTACTTGGATACATTCAGATGACAGATGAATTTGCATTAGTTTAATGTGAATCACCACGGATAATGGAAAACAATACTTATGGTAATGACAGAACACAGCAATAGCTTTGCAAATGAGATGCCATTTGTTCACCAGCGAGGGTGCAGCTGATTAGAAACAGCACCGTGATTGATAGCTCCATCCATCTCCCCCTCTGGTACACCACCTCCGTGGGGCATCCCCACACCACACCGACTTCCCCACTGCTTCCCGACCACCCTGGAGACACAGCCTAGTAGAGGAGAGGGACCCCAAACCAGGAAACGACATTTCAGGGGCAGATAAATCCTTGGGCTAGGCCAGGGGGCAGAAAAGAAACACCTAAATAAGGTTAAAAACCCAACACGTGCCAGCACACCCACACCGTACCTGCGCCTTCCCACGAAGCCACGCGTGCTCCTTCCACCCCCGGTGCCTCTTTTATCAGCTCCCGACCTCACCCCGCACCGACCAGCACAACCGCCCCCAACCGGCCGCCACCTTCCGCTCTAAGCATGGCGGACATGCTGGGCCGCGTGACGGAAGGGGGGCTGTGCGCCTGCGCAGGGAGGCGAGTGGGCGGGGCGGGACGCGCGCGGGGTGCGGCGGGAAGCGCGTGCCGGCGGCGATGGCGACCGATTTGGCGGGGGGGGGGGCGGTTCCGTGCTCTAATGGGCCTTAAATATCTCTGTCCGGGGGACGCTCCTTTTTCTGGCACCCTCGGGGCAGCAGTTCTAAGCCGTCTGGGGAAGGGTGAGGTGACGCCTTTGGAAAAAAACCAAACAAAAGCGAAGCCGGAAAGTCACCTCCAGATTTGGGGTGTTTTTGCCCTGTGGTGGTGTGATGCGGAGCTGCTCCCCTCGGCGTTTGTCGTCTGTGAAAACCCTTCGGCTACGAGGAGAGGGATGGAATTAGGTGGCCTGAGGTAAGCACACGCCTGAGCTGGTGTGCTGTGGGGGCCTTTGGTAGCCGTGGTGCTAGAGGAGACATGGCGGTCAATTTCAGGAAGTGTTACTGTTTACTACTTTGCTGGCGCTGCCCATTGATACTGTCTGATATATACAAGCCTGTGACCAGCAGGGCTTGAGGCAGAAACTTACTAGTCCTGCTCCAGGGGTGTTTGTAGCGATGTTACTGAGCGAGGTTTGTTGTGCCTCTCTCTTACTGAGGAAACTCCTGGTCTTCAAGTCGTTGGTGTTGTGAATAAATTGCCTGATGCCGTGTGAAATGTATGGATGGAGGAGGATTGTCTGCAGGAGTGACTAAAAAACAACTCGTGAGTAAGGTGAACTTGTGCGAGATTTGTCTTGTGAGGCAGTGGTTGGTATATGGTTTTTAAGGACTGCATGATAGAAGGAGAGCCTCATGAATTTATGTAAATGTACAGCATAAGAAAACGTTGTGAAAACCTGGAAAACGCTGCTTGGCACTGGATATTTTGATGCCTTGTGCTGCGATAGGGTTGTCACCCCCAGAAACATGAGGGAAACGGGAAACAGGTGTAGAGAGTGTGTTAACAAGGTATGAGGAGATGTAGCAGCAAATGTGAAGCAAATATGATGCTGGTGTGAAGGTGTGGGCAGAGCTCTGAAAGGACTTCAGAGCCAGCAAGCTACTTGCAGGCAAAAATTGTAGTACGTGGGCAAAGCTTTGTGGACTAACCATGCTGTGGCAGGGTATGATTCAGAGGCGCTGGCACAGCTGTAAAGGGAGTTATAACCTTTCATACTACTGAACTATAATTGTGTTGAAATGTATGATGGGGGTTTGCTCCGCTCCTGCCTGTGTGAGCTCTGCAGATTTGTTACTTCCTTAATTTTCACACCCACTAAGAAAGATTTAATATACTTATGTTTTTGGGAAGGGAAAAAGGAAGCAGGTGTATAATGGTATTGCTGGCTTGGCTTACTGTATCCGGCACTGTACTTCCATCACTTCTTGCACAGATATTACCTTTGGCTTTTAATATGCTGTTATATAAATATTCATTACATACGAAAGCACACTGACCCAGAAGAATGGAAATCAGCACCTCCTGGAGGAGGATTGGAGGTAGGGTGCCACATTGTCTTGGGGTTTTCCTGAATATTTGTATTTAATTCCTGAGATTTCTAAAGAAACTGAATAGCTGCAGACACAGGGTGGCACAGGAGAAGAATCTGTTTTCCTGGTAGTTGTTATTCCAGCAGGGCAAAGATCTGAATAAATGAGTGCTTGAGAAATGTCTGAACTAAGGAGGGTAGCCCAGCTGGAAGATGCTGACCCAACTCTTTTTAAGTAATGTAGCCTCGTGTTTCTAATGGCAGAGGGGACAACTGCTCAGCAGGGGAGGATGGTGCTGGGAAGGTTTGTCCTGTTTTGCCCCCTTCTTTTTTTTTTTCTCCTTTCCGTTCATTTCAAGAGTTTCTCCTCCTGTGATCCATCATGCAGGGTTAGGCAAATCGTGACACTTAATGCAAGCATGTGGAACAGCTTTTCTGGCTTCTGCTCTCTGTGACCTCTTGCCTCACAGTAATAGAGTCTGGCTGGCACTGTGACCTTGTGTGGAGCGTTTGGGAACTTCTCTGATGTTGATAGTTTGTGGATAAATTGCTCTTCTAGCATTGTTTTAGCAGAGGCAGTAGTTTTGGAGGAATGCAATGACATTTGTGAAAGCTGCTCACTGGTGTTCAGACCAAATGATGAGAATTTATAGCCCCTTTCCTTGGAGCTCTGCCACCATCCTCAGACCCACCACTGAAGTTCTTGCTGCTGTTTGGAGACTATGAGCAGGCGTGAGGATACACCACATTCACAAGCTATTGCATTTGCTCTGTCTTGCATCTTCTACAAACACCTGCACCAGAATCCAGATCAGAAATGCTAAACCTTAATTCAGTTCAGGGACCACTGAGTGAGCCAGAGTCTTAACCGTCACAAGAGCTTCTACTGTTTAACTTGCTAAATCCAAATTGTGAAGAGACATTTCAGTGTCTTGCTCTCGTGCTCCTTCATAGCTTATCTTCTCAGCAGCTGGATAGAGCTTTTCTCCTGAACCCCTTTACCCTTTTGCCTTCCAAGGAAAAGTTGTGCTAGAATAGAATTTGCATTAATCTGAACGCGCAGTGCCTGGGACTCTCCTGGGTCCCTGCTCTCTGTTGAACCCATTTTAATTCATCCGTCAAAAAGTATTAATTCTCCCTTTTGCGTTGCTCTCTGCCTGGATTTTTTATTTTTTCATTATCTTTTAAAGCACTGAGGACCCTCATCCCCTTCTGCTCAAGCCACAAGATGATAAAGCTGTTTTTCCCTCCAGCTCTTTTCAATGCATCATTTAGCAGACCTCCTCTAACATGTTCTGAAAAGCCTCTCTTATCCCAGGTGGAGCGTGGGGAGGAGGATCTGCTGGCTGGTGGGACTGTGGAGTTGAAATCCATCTAGGTTTAAATAGCTCAAGGTCAGCTCAGGATGGAAAGGACAACAGCAGATTTCTGGAGACTTCATTCAATGAATTGTTGATTGAAAAAGCTCTTTCAGATCCCCGTGGAGCAGAATCTGGAAGAAATGTGTTTTCCAAAAGGAGGACAGCGGGTTAGTTGTTAACGATTTCAATAAAGAGAAGGCACATTAGGAGGTTGGCCATAAGGGTAAAAAAGGAGGCTGGTGTATTGCTCATTAGTGGTTTGCTAAAATTAACTCCATTACCGTGTTTGCTTTCATTGCAAACCTTCCATTTAATTGCAATTACCACTGAACTGCGAAGAAGGGACCCCGTTTTGTGCTACAGGTTGTCAGTAGCAGAAGAGAACCCGGAGCTGAGATGTGTGAACTGCTGTTTTAGGGGCTGTCTCAGTGGTGTAGTTGAGCCTGCTCAGCCTGGTTTTGCAATGCCCATAATGTGGGAGGAAATTGGGCATTTACTATTGTTCCTTTCCAAAGGTATCACATGTATTATTTCACAAGTATGGGTAGGAAGTTTGTATTAATATTAAAAAAAAAGGGCCTGATGCAAAGGGTGGTGAAATCAGTGGCAGCTGTGTTTCAGTTCTCATTCAGCCTTGGATTAAGCCCAAACCCCTACAAATTCAGTTTCTGTAAGAAAAAAAAGTGGAGTTTTTTTACCTTTTCCCTCTCTGTGTTCTTGCATTTCCTTTGATGTTCCTTTTCTCTTTCATGAGCTATTGATTCTCATCTTGTCTTTTATTTACTGCCAGTTCTCTCATGATGGCAGGAATCCTATACTGAAATGCTGTTCTGTTTTCTGCATACACCATCGTGTTTCCTGCATTCACGACCTTTAAATAAAGGAAAGGCTTTGCTGTTCTCTGAAGGTGGCTGCCAGTTGGCTGGTTAGTGTTTGAGTTTATAATGCAGAATGAAAAGAGGGAATAGCTGGAACGCTGTTCCAGCACTGGGGGTCGTTTTGCTTTCATCATACAGATAACCAGTCCATTCAGGAAAGGATGACAGGGACAGTTATCGCTAAAGACACGTTGAGCAGCTTATTACTTTCCAGTGAAACCCACGAGGGTTTCAGGAGTCTGTCCACAGCGTGAAGGCAGGGAAGAGTGTTAGACCTTTGTTCTTAAGGGCTTCTCTGAAACCCCCAAGGAGATGTGCTGCTCGTTTCAGCCAGTTCAGAAGAGAGACGGGCTAAATTACACATGTGTAGGTTTGAACTTGTGGCTATGGCTTCATGGTGTGAGATTTCTGCAAGCCTGCCACTTCAGCCTCCAGTTTGTCTTCCTTCACTGGTCACGGATAAGTGTTGGCCCATGTGGTGGCAGCTTTTTTTTCTGGAAACAGAAGCCAGTTTGGGAAGGAGAGAAAAGGAAAAAGAGGCGATGAAAACTCTTTGATGGAAGTAGGTCAGTCTTTCATGCTATGGCCTGTCTCTTTGGGCTCCTTAGGAACAGTTATAGCTGCAGTTTGAGATGGAGATTGCACTGTGAACTGAAAGCAGATGTTGTCTGAATGCAGTTAGCTGCTAGTAATAAAATGCTAAGTGTTTGGAAAATGCAGTAATTCAGTCATGTGATTTTTATTTCTGTACTTTGGTCACTGACCCTACAATGGCACTGAAAAATGGGAGTAGATTGTGTTTAGGAAGAAAATGGAAGATGGCTGTCAAAAAAACATAAATAAAATGAAGTGGCTAAGCCCATTTTAATTAAAATTCTGGGTGAAGTAGTTATCTCATTCTTGTAGATGGTTCCAAAGCTTTGCTTCTCACTTTATTTCCATCTTTTGTGTCTGTGGATCTGATGCAGATAAAGCTAATTTATTGAGTCACACAAATAACGAAGCTACATCTAGTAACATACTATGTAATCAGCAGAACTGGCTGCCAGGAATTATGCCGCTGCTCTCACCAATCAGTGCTAACGTGCTGGGTAGTCATAAATATAACACAAATTGTGGGATTTTGACCACCTGAATGTGCTCAGGTAGCGTGGAGCGAGGAGAGCATTAGAAATGCCTTGCCAGATCTCTGCCATAGGTTCAGGAGGGGTGTTGTAGCTCAGTATGTAGAGAAACTGAGGACTGGGACAGGAGAGAATGACCATAAGCAATCCTTCCTTCTGTGCTTAGCCAGAGGCAGAAATATCAAGAGTGAAAAAAACTCTGCTATTTATCTCTAACCACAGCTACCCATTTTCATTCTTGAAAGCTCAGCTTACCTCGCTTGTGCCCTGATAATGCCAAGCATTTGCTCCCCGGGCTCCTTGGGCTCTGCAAATGAGCCACAGATGAGCTTTCCAGCTGGAGCCTTGCTGGTGGCAAGTGGATATAGGGTGCATGGGGGGAGAGGTCTGTCCAGGAATCAGTGCTGGTTTGGTACAGGCCACTGGAGAGGGGCACTGGAGCTTCTTGTGCAGCTTTTTCCTAAACCATGCAACAGGTTTGCCTTGCTGTGTACTGGTTTCCCTCACACATCAAAAAAAAAAAGACAAAAGTAATAAATGGAGCTGTGTAAATAATCAGTGTTTATATTCAGCAATGTGCTGAAAAGCAGAAAGCACACTTTTGGGGAAAGAAGCATTTGTTACTTTCCCACGGGGAGGAGGGAAAACGAAGCAGGAAATATGTGTTTCAGGTTGAATGAAACATTGATTTGTTTTGGAGAAAGGGGGAAGGAGAGAGATCATCAATTCTATTACAATCTGGCATATTTTTAAAATAAAAGGCCTTGGTGATGGGGAAAAAAGAAAGGGCTAGTTTAAAAAAGAAAAAAGCCAAAAATAATTTTCAGTCTTTGTAATTTGTTTTCTTTGGTTGAAAGAATTTCTACATTTGTGTCGTGTTTTAGTCCCTCTGCATGTGTCTGTCAAGAAAGCCTTCCCTAGAACGGCTTCCTCTTGCCAATTTAGAATGTTTTCTCCAGGGCCACTGGTTATTTAGTGCCAGCAGAGGTTATTTAGGTAATTTCTGTGTGTATACAACACGAAGAGACACTGAGGTTTCCCAGTGCAGGCTCAGCCAGAATCCAAAGATACAAACGATATCTGTTCCTACTGCGTTTATCCCTGAGAGACCTGAGAGTTGCTGGGGCTGACACTGGCTGCATCGTTATTAATGCTGAAGGGGACTCCCTTCTGTTGTTATGCAGGTCCAGATACCACTTGGGTTTTGTGCTTTCTGGATGCTGCTCTTGAAGGACAAGTAGCTTTTGAAGCAGACCAAGGTTAGATCTGGTGACCTTCACTGATGCATTTTTCCTTGTTTTTGCCCTCTCCTCCTCCTCCTTTTTTCTTTTTTTGCATTGGTTCTGTGGTGGAGGCACACTGTGGGTCGAGCAAATCAGCTGGGGAAGGATAAGCAAGAGGCCCACAGGTGTTGGGAGTGTGAGGTGGGCTGGGAGATACTGTTAATTGGTTGAAGGCACTTGGAATTGTTTTCAGCAGCACTCAGACACCCAGGGAGAGAGCAGGAAGAAAAGCACACGCTGGATTTAAGTGGGGATCTTGTGCAGGTAATGAAACGCAAGGGGCCTGTATCAGAAGCAGATAAATGAGCTGTTAAATCCTGTGGTCAGTAAGTAGTGGAGTAATCAGATTCCACTGCATTAAGTTCAGTGGCATCTCTGCATGTTTGCTTGTTGGTATGGATGAGATGGAGCAGGGGGGTGGTGAAGGCAGCAGGCTTGCAGGGAGGATGGATGCCAGCACAGGGATAGGGTGAAGCCATGCGTGTGGTTCGTGATCAGGTCTGGCAGTGCCCCACCACGAGGCACAGCAGAGAAACGGGACATGCAAGGTCCAATTATTTGCAAAACTGGTGCAAGGAGCGATCAGCTGTTGACATCACTGATGGGTAATGCTGGAGTTGGAGGAGACTGCAGCATGGCCTGGGCAGGCTGGCATTTTCTGGCCTCTTAAACCTGCGGGGAGCTGAGGCTGCCTTGTGATGCTCTGGGTAGAGAAAGAAAAATGAGCCAGGTAGGAGAAAGTAAGAAGGACTCACAGCCAAGTTTGTAATTTGGAGCTTTCTGTGGATTTGTTACCAGCAGAAGGGGAGAAGATTAAGTAAGCAGATGATTTGAAAGCAAAAACCCCCCAAAAAGTGTCATCTTTAGTGACTGCAGATGAAAAGAGCAACAAAAGAGTGACCAGTAGCTTCTTGACTGTTCATTACCTACGTACAGGTGCTCTTGAGCCCAGCTTGATTGACGAACTGCTTATGCCTTTTGCTCCTCGTTTCCTGGTAGCTTTAGCTCTCTGTTACTGCAAACAAATGTCTGCAGCCCAGAGCCAATTTAAAAACCAGCATGCAATGACAGAAAGGTAGAATAATGCAAAGGAGAGGGAATGGGTCCCGGTGAGGAGAATTAATGATTCAGCAGGCTGGTCTCCAGTGAGCTCTGCTCCCTGCCTTGTGAAGCACCGTAGAGGAAGGGGAAGAGAAAGCAAGTGGAGCGGAGCCTGTGCAGTTCAGGAAGGGATATGGGGAAGGATGGATATGCATTATGTGGGAGTGACAGGACAGAGGGATGAGCCTAAGGAGGCAGATGCAGCTGGGGGAGTTGCACAGGGTCAGTGTACAGAGATTAAAGATAAACATTCAGGGAGAGAGTGATGTGGGAAGTGAATATGCAACTGTGATTTGTAAGAAAGCTTGGGGCGGGGGGGGGGGACACATCTCAACACAGCCCCAATATTGGTGTATTGGGATTGAGCCTGCATTCTTTCACTTTCAGATCCCCACCAAGCCCACCAGTAAGTAAAAGCTGGTGCCCTCCTATGCCCCTGAGTGAAATGAGTCAGGAGGTGGTGCTCGCATCCCCCAAAAGACTAATTCTGCTAGACCTTGTGGGTTTCAGCTTCAGGGTTAAATAAGCCCAGTGCAGTCTATGTCACTATGGAGATGACTGCCGAAGGGCAGGATTGGGTCAGAAAGGCACTGGAGAGCACAGAGCTGCTGTGACAGGTCCTGCCTAAAAAGAAGCTTTAAGACTCAAGCCTGGCAGTCCCCATCCCAGTTGCTGGTTTAAACAAATACACGTTGTGTGGGTGACCAGCAAACCAGCAGGAAGATGGTTAGAAGAGAGCAGTGTGCTCTGCTGAAGGATAGTTATCTAAGCATCAGCAGAGGAACTAATCCAGCCCCTCTGGTACCAACTGGCTTTGATGTGGTTCTGAAAGCAGCTCTCGCTGGGTCTCTGAAGCAAGACATTGCTTCAGCAGTGCAAACTGCTGTTCCCTGCAGAAAATTAATAAGGAGACTTTGGATTTCGCCCTGCATCCGACCTAAGCAGCTAAATAGGTTACACAAAGTTTTAAGAATCGCCCCAGTTTTCCTTTTAATAGGCAATTTTTCTGCTTAATTTGCAGAACAAGCAAAAAGCTATTATGTAAAATTTATCAGCAGCAATTGACTCTCATTAGAGATTGGGAGCAGGAGACTTTGTTGTAAAGGGGGAAGGATCCTCCAAATTCTCATTTACCAGCCTTAGTTTCCCAGCGTTTGTGCTGACCCGTGCCCCAAACCAATTCAGACACTGAGCCATCAGCATTTCTATTCTGCTCTCACCTCCCTTCCGTCTGGTTGGAGAAGTCCTGAAGCAGTTGGTAACCAATGCTGTTGAAGCACATGATCCAGGCTGCATGAAGCTCCTGTAAGTTGCAGTGCTGTTATTTACAGTGTTGGAGCAATGAATGTTGCCACATTGATTGACTCCAGCAGAAATATTTTGTTTAAGAGCATTGGAGTGCAGTTGTGTCCTTGCTGGTGGAACAAGGTTGTGCCTATGGGATGTAGGCAAGGATGCATGGATTCCAGCAGCTCAGGTCTGGAAACTCAGTCCCAAGCCTCACATCTTTGCCAGAAATGGTGTAGTTACCCATATCCACGAGGCTTTTTCTCACCATTTTTTTTTCCTCCCAAGTCCTGTGCTGGTTATAGCAGAGACAGAAGGAGCTGCTGTCCATATTTCCTGGAGACCAGAAGGCAGTGAGATCTGAAATTGCTCATGTTTTCTTCATGCTGCAGCAGCATCTTTTGGCTCTCAGCTGCAGACAGCTGTGACTTGCCTTGTGTAGGGGGACAGGTAAATTGTAATTTACCTTCCTATGAGGGACATCAGGGAAGTGGAAATTATTACTGACATTGAAACATTCAGATGGGGATTTTTCCTTTCCTTTTCCCCCTACAGTAAATGTTAATTATACATGAAGGTTCATTACAGCAGGAGGGATTATAATTAATTTATATTTGAACTATAATAGATTTTGCTACAAACTGCATTTCATTGCAACAAAGTGTATTATGACTGTTGTTTGCTGCCAGCAATTTACATAAACCGACCACAAAGCACTGCATCCATTAATCCTGCATTAAGGACAGCAGCAGGCAGATAAAACTATGGGGGGAAAAAAAAAGGCAAGTCTGTTTAACTTGTGAACAGAGACCTTGGACTTGTTGCAGAACCCACATAATCTGACCTGAGAAATGCATTGGACCACGTGAATTTATAAGGTAACATCTGGATCCAAATCTATGTCTGAATTTACCTAGAAATTAGAATGTATCCATGGGTTCTATCTCTACTTTAAACTGGAAAAAAATAGAATGCATCTGTAAGAAGAACAAACTGTTGTTCTTGGTGGCCTGAGTGTCACACCAAAGCAGCATGAAGACAGCAGTGACCTGAGGGGCAGGGAAGCAGGTTTTTATTCTTGACCAGATGGAAAATACTGTATTTTCCAGTGCCTCTCTCTCCTTTTCCAACATTACCTCCCTACTTTTATGGACAGGAGTTTCTCCAAAGCAGGGATTTTGCTTATAAAGGTAGGCTGGAGCAACTCCCACAGCAGAGTCCCTGTCACAGTGTAAGTATTAACCCAAACATACCAGACAGGGCGTTAAAAGCCCAAGATGCCAAGGTGATAACTTTGAGTTGGCGCTTCCTAATTTATTACTGTTATCGGGCTGACCTCACAGCTCTCCCTCCTTGTCATCTTCCTGTAATGTCTTGGTGATATCAAGTCTGGGAACCTTGGTTTCTTTGCCATCAGGCATGCCCTGACACCTCACAGCCCTTCGCTAGGGAGCGTATCAGATGATTCTGCTGATGCTATCTGTTGCACTGCACGCTGTCGCCTTCTGTCTCTGAGCATAACATAACAAGCTTTAGTCCGCAGAGAGGAGCTTCATCCCTGATGACCCCATCTCAGACTGTAGAAAAGGGTAAGATGGCTTGTCAGGGACTTCAACAACAGCTCGACAGCTGTTGTAAACAGCCAAGAGGAAAGGTCAGAGCCAGCCTTCCTCTGCCACTGATTGAACGTTTCCTCTCCCGCGTTGCCAAGGTTGGGCCGAGCGGCGTGAACTGCAGCAGAAGGGGCCAGGGAGAGGAGAGGCAGGAACCAGCAACGCAAAGAATGCCAGTTTGCCCAGCAAAGCATAGAATCTGGATCTTGGAACTGTGGCCAAACTTGGCAAAACGCTGAGGCTCTCTCAAAACCCATGAAAACCCTTTCCAGGAGAAGGTTTAATGGTTGTTTTGATTAACGGCCAGGTCACAGGTTATCCCATTGTCATTTATTTTTACAAAGTGCCTCAGGATTTGTTTGGTTGTTAGAGTCCCACTTTTCCTGCTTCTTTGGGAAGCATTATAGGACAGCTTTGCCTGGGGGAGCACAGGGCAATGTGGCTTCTGCCACTTTTGTGGGAGTTGGGTTGCTGTCTCCCCTGGCCTATATCCTTTTTGGGCATCCAGTGTGTGACTGGTAATAAGGCTTTTCAACGTCTGCCATCGCTGTGCCAACGTAGAGCAGCACATATGTGTGTGGCTGACCCTAGTGCAGCATGGGTGGGTGCAACACTTCTTGGACTGTACTGGTAGCCTGGCGTAGGAACCAGCATCAGGCTCTGGAAGTGCAGGTCACCCTCACCTAGAGGAGCTCAGATGATGGAGGGAGTTCTGACGCATGTCAGCGCTTCTGTTTTCCACAGAGGGCTATTAAAAGCCATGCTGATAGTGCAGTTGGGGTCTGTGTATGCGGCACATCTGGATGTACTCAAGCTATCTTTATGCTAGAGAGCTTGGACACCAGAAAATCAAAACTGTAGCAGCACAGCCCTCAGTACAGTCAGCACAAGCATGCCTGAGACCCTGGAAAATTATCTGCTCCCTGAAGGGCTACTGTCCTTTGCTCTTGTGCTCGTCAATCTACCTAGATTAGTCAAGCCTGTGTCTGTCTTCTTGTGGCTGTGCTGAAGCACACTCTGCATTGGGGCATTCCTTGCCCAATTTGTACTTTCTTTGCTTTCTGGCTATGCTGAAGGCACTCACGGCCACTTCAGTGCTTGTTTCCAAGAGCTCTCTTACAAAATTCATGCTCGTACTCTAGCTGTAAGATTAACAGACTGTTTTATTACAAAGGCTTTATTATTCTAGAGGACCCATCCCATGGCTAGGAGCAATTTTAATCCCAGCAGGATGGCACCTTGGCAGTTAGACTGTTTTTCTACTAAGATTTTGTTGGAGGTGTTTGTGGAGAAAGGAAGAGAAGTCCTGAACAGGCTTCTCCAGCTCTGTTTGACACAAGAAGATGCAGGATAGGGTGTCCTGGAGCAGCGTAGGGCAACAGTGAGGCTGGTCCTTGGAGCCAGGGCCTCTGGTGGCAGCATTGCAATGCCTGCTGTGTGGAGGAGAAGCCACTGCAGGGAATCTTGTGATGCTGTGTTGATGAGACACCTGGCACCATTACCTCTCCACACACCCCACGGTGTGAAAAATGCCCACAGAAACCGCCTTTCCCGTGCTGTCTGAATATGTACGTTGTCATAAAATGAAAATTGCTATAGTCTGAGGTGAGGAGGAGGGATATGGCTCCCAGAAATTCCTTCTGTCCTGCAGTGACAGTCCCACAATAGCAGGCTGAGTGGGGGCGAGTGATCTGCCCCCTTACTTGCCTCTGACTCAGCCTCTGAGATAAAAGACCAGTGCCAGCGAGCACTCGGGGTGAAAATATTTCAGTTTGCTACTGCTTTGCAGCTGCCAGTCCCACTAATTTCTACTCTGATGTTAGCAGCAGTGGCCCTGCTGATGTTATTTATAGTGTTTGTGCCCTGGGCTTTTGTTGTGCTCGAGGCTCCGTTGCTGGTCTGCAAGGAACGGAAGAGCAGCTCGGAATTTTTCAGTGGCATATCTGGCAGCCTGGAGCGTGTGCCAGGTTCTGCATGTCACACCTGGGCTGCCTGCATCTACCCCATCCTCCTGCCTGTACCTTGGTTTGCTCCAGCAAACCTGAGCCATCCTGGGGCTTATTTGAGTTATTTAGAACTTCGTTTAAAAAATGCGGTAAGTCATGGGACCGAGCAAATCCGATAAAGATGCTTCAGGGGAAGGCAGTCTGCAAAGCCAGATGCAAATGCAGCCAACCAGAAACCAAAAATATATTAGCACTGAGAGAGCAGGCAATTATTCTCCTATTGGAGTTGCAGAATTTTCAGTGTGTATGACTTCAGTGCTACTCCAGGACAGTCAGGCATCGTTTTTTGGCTGAAAATGAGCGGAGCTGTGATTGCTTCGAAGCCCGTGTCTTTTCCCTGCATGACCCTCATGAGCTGCAATTAACTGATGCATTTAAGAAGCACGTGCCAAACTATGTGAGAAGGACCTTTGATCTGCAAACCTGCAGCACTGAAAATCACGAGTCGGGCTTCCTATCTGATCCTGCTAATCCTACAATTAAAAAAGGAAGATGAAGGAGGTTTCAGTATTTACCTGCAGAGGTTTAAATCTCCCGAGTTTGTGTCTGTAAGCTGTTCTGCCTGAAAGCTGAACTTCTCAGGTAATCTGATGACTCTGGGAGCTAAGGCTTTCTTTTCTAAAAGAAAAAGTGCCAAATATTGCCTGAGACAGTACATCACTCTGCAGTCAAAAAGTATGTCCCAAAAGAGCTATTTCAGCACTTTTGGCTCATTTCCAGCATGAAGTGCGTACTGGTATCAGTGTAGAGGGGCAAGACCTGGGCAGATAGCGTGTCTACAGAACATGCCCTTGTATCTCAAAGACATCCCATAAACCACACGGCCTGGGTGAAGAATTTTTTTACAGCGAACTTGTGCCCCGTTCCTGATGTGTTTCACATCTTTCAGCAATATTTCAGCTTGTAAGAACCCACTCAATGTATTAATGATCAGGAAATAATAACGCTCTCAACCCAGGGCCAAGTATTCCTCCGTCTCCCTGCCATCTGTAATAACCGCCTGTTTAATGGATGTGTGTGAGATGGTCTCCTAGGAGACCCCCCCGGGCAAGCGCAGAGCTAGACCCAAAGCACAGTTGCTCAGTTGTTGTTAGAGAATTTGGGACTCTTACTGGGTTTTTTGGGGTGGTTTTTTTTTGAGTGGTGGTTTGGTGACTTTCCCAGTGACATCAGTCTGTGTGCCACTGGGTATCAATTGCGGTTTGCCAGACCCCTCACTAACAGCCTTGCCCCACGCTGCACTTGCTGCATTTGAAGGCGATGTATGATATTGCTTCCCAACCCAAGAGAAATCCCATTTTGAGGGACACTCTTCAGCGTGATTGGTCACAACCATTAGACCTAACACATGGCTTGTTCTGCCATCTAATTCGTCTTTAGTTCTTCAAGGGACCAGCACTAAAGAAAGCACAATTACTGGGCTCGATCTAGGAATCACAGACTTAAAGCTGATGGCCTTTATGTGGTATGAACGTCATGGCCTCCAGGAGGCATAAATCACTGCGAGGCTTTGAACACAGGAACTCGAGGCTATTTTTTTTTTTGCAACCCTCTCAGCTGCGAGCTTTGTGTCTTTGGGCAAGTCTTGTCTTATCCCTGTGGTCCAGAAAGTCCCCCAGCTGAACAAAGCAAAGCGCCTCTAAAGACCAGGTCATTGTTGAATGAATTCTTACGGCATTTTTTTTGAGATATTTTTGGGTGCCAACTGCTGGTTTAGTGCAAAGTGGTATTGATTATCACCATGCCTATATAATACAGCAAGCTGTTATTAATTTTCTTAGTGCTTTTGTTCTCTGACATGATCCTTATTAGGTACCTCAGGGGGGGCAGGTTAATAAAACTTTGTCTATTTATATTAAAAGCTAAGGAAAACATTACCCTTTGTAGGACAGCGAGTGGGATTCTAGCACAACCCATGGGTTTGGCACAAGGCTCTGAGGCACCTCTCCAGAATGTCAGGCTGGGATTCTGCAGTGATACACTTTTCCTTTATTTTTCTTCTGCTGCTGCATTTTTTTTTTTATCTGCTAGTCTGACCTGGCATTGCTACCTATCATAGAGACAGGCTGCTTTTTTTTTTTCCTGAGTAATCTCACAGTACTTATTTTTATAGGTATATTGAAGATAATGATCCTGCTTCTGAATGGGAGATAAGAGCGAGACAGACAGAGCTGCTGGCTTTTAAATCGCATGAAAAGCTTCGGATACTACAGCGATGAGGACCATATATGAAGACAGAGCGGTGCCATCCCTGGTAAGAGAGTGAGTGATGTAATAACTTTGATATGAACAGTGACCTTCTCAGCGTGTTGCGTTACGTTGCAGGAGTTAAGGCTTAAGAGCCAGACTCAGATGGGTGACAAAGTGATGCTGAATTCAGCAGCGCTTGAGCACCTAAATACCTTTGTAGGTATGGATGTAAGTGCCTTATTTAATCTGAATTAACATGACTGAAAAATGAAGTGTTAGCACAGTAGGGCATGCTCTCTCTGCAGTTATGTCTCCACTTCCCACTGTAACTGCCATTCTGTATTAAGGGGTTGCACATGTTGCCAGTCTTGCCCCAGGCAAGGTTAATGAATTGCCATTCCTGTGGTCTGCCTGGCTTTGGAGAGCCCAACCCTATCCTGTTGAAGGATCATCACCGGGAAGCTGTCGCAGGGCAATCTGGAGCTTTGATTGTCTCCTGGTGGCTGGCCCAATGCCACAGTCAACAGATTTGCCACACGGTGATGCCAGCCTGGCGGGGTGTCTCAGTCGCTTCTCAGCCCAACACATGGTACAAGGCTGGATGGAGCAGGGAAGCCAAAAACTGTCAGCTGGAAGTGGGGCAGTGCAGAAGAGAGGGCAGGTGGGATGATACCAAGCCTTGATACCTGTACAGCTCAGGGTCACAGAGGGAGATTGTTACTGGAGATTTTCAGATGGTTTATTTCCCTTTTCATTTCCAGTATTTCCCGGTTCCTATCTCCTGCAAGAGCAAAGTTGGCAGAGCTCCTGTCTCCTCAAGCTTGTCAGGCTGGGTCTGTGATCTGGAGCAATTTCACCAGGATTTTACTTAACTTACAGCAATTGTAGCGTGCAAAGGACTTGTTTTATGACCTTGCCATCCTTCCCCATGCAGAGAGGGAGAACCATTCTCATTGGGAGAACCATCCCTCCATGGATTTGGGCTGTTCCTGACAGAGTATCAATTATTTAAACTGGTTTAAAAAAAATAATTCCAGGATTAAAGAGATTAGTTGCTTGCTGATTTTTGGTAATTTCTCCTGCTTTTGCCTTTGTGAGGCTGAGTACAATACAGCTACTCAGTTCTTGTTTGCTCAGAGTTTGCCCTGTCTTTCGTTTCCATTTGTAATTGCCAAGTTCCCCTCTGAGTGACAAGCAGCTCCCACAAACTGGGTATCAGTAAAGCAATTGAAGACCTTCTTTAGGTGGCATTTTTAGGTAATGCTAGTTGTATGTTTGTGTGTACTGTTAGGGTCTTTCTGTGGAATGTTACATTATGAAAGTAAATTTAAGAGACACCAGCATTTGCGTTTTTCCTCTGTGATGGTTTGCATTGCTTGGCTACACTGAGGGACCAGTCCCTTCCAGTAGCACATGGTGGAGGTGACCCCACTTGTGAGATCCAAGAACCTCACCTGCTACTGTCGCAGGTTTAAACAATGTCTAAAGATCATCTGTGGCTTCCTGCATAGTGGGTCTTTGTTAGCAGCTCACTTGCTCCAGCCTAGGTGTTGAAACCAGAGCTGCAACTGGTGCTTAAGAAACCCTAGGAAAAAAGGATTAAAAAGAATAATCAAGGAGCTTTAAACATCAAAAAGCAAACAGGTCTATGAAATATACATGAAAACACACTGAAACCTCAATCCCAGCATTATCTGTCTCCCACCCAATCATTAATTCATGGGATTTTGTTACCAGGGAAAGTGAACTCCTTAAATGGGTTCTTTGACAGGGTCTTCCTTTTGCTGAAGCAAGAGTGTCTGAACGATCCAGCTCAGAAAGGAGTGTTTGTGGCTTCCTGCAATAGCCCATAAAGTGTACCTTTGCCTTAATTAACTGGACAGACAATCTTGCTTAACAAAGGGAAGACCTACTGATATTTGTATCTAAAAATGTTCTATAATTACAAATTAATTAGGGAAAACCCTTAGTAAGCTTTTCTCACCAAGTATTCAGTGCTAGGAAGAATCAGCCAGTCCATTATTTTTCTTACCAGCTGTTTCATGCTGCATGATAAACTTGATCAATCAGCCTCAGAAACCAATCTTCTCCCAGTCTCCAGCACAGTCATCATCAATCACATCTGTGAGAAACAGTGCTAGAGCCTCATCACAAGCTTTCCTGTGCTAGGAAGTGTCCCAGCTTGGGGAGAGAGGGGGAGATGTGCATTTCAAATATCCATCACTCTCTCCTTGAGTGAAAGGATGGTAGGAGGGGAGAAAAGAGAGAGAGAGATTGCATGTGTTGAAGTTGTTTTATTTTTGTTGTCAGGGTCTCTGGCTAGAAACTGATAAGCTGCAGGAGCTGAGAGCACGGAAGGAGTCTGGCATGAATGGTGTGTAGGAGGAAAGTCAGGAAGGGAGGAAAAGAAAATGTCATGATGTTACTACCATTATTTCTGTTATAGTGGTACTACCAAGCTCTTAGATCACATGCTCTTGTCCACCTGCTGTGAACTCATTATGAAGGTCAAGATCATTATCTTTGTTTTCCAAATGGAGAAACTGAGGAAAGTTTAACTTGCACAAGGCAAAGAGGCCCCAGACAGAAGAGCTCAGTTTTCTCAAGCTGTAGAATAGCACTCTGTCCCCCCCGGTTTCATGGCCTTCCCTTTGTAGAAGAGGGTGAATCTGAGATCAGGCTTTTGCTGGTACAAGCAGTACAGGAAGAAAACACATTTCCCAGTGGTGCTTGCATTCTTTCCATTTCCTGAGCTCGCTCTATCGTTGTAGGTCATCAGTTGTTACGTGGTTTTCCATCTCAAAGCTTTGTATTGTGCTTTGTGTACGCACACAAGAAATGTGTTCTGCCCTCACAGTCATTGCAGTGGGAAGCCCAGAGGAACGAGGTGCTGCTTCAAATGTGGTTCACTTCATAAGAGAGGAACGAAGAGTAACACAAAACAAATACAAAAATACTGTTTTATTTTGTGTGTATGTTTGACAGTTCAGTGACCTCACTTGAATTGTTGTTAATTTGCACAGAAAGGTAAGGCTTGGTCTCCTGGTCTAGTTTTCCACCCGTTTATACAAGGCCTGTGTCTGTAAGTCACGTCTGTGATGCCTGCAGGGGAGACAGAGAACAAGGTGTGTTTCTCTCTGCCCCGCAACACTGTTGGATTTCCCTTCCAGCACTGAAGGAGTTTATTCACTTGAGGTTTCTTTAAGCCATTGGTAGATGCTGGGGATTTCATCTCTGAGTGTTTCTAGCTGTCTGCATTAACTACTTGAGGAAATGAGGCTAAGGCTGCACAGCCAATTGAAATGTGGCTCCCTGTCAGGTTTAAGGAGGCTGAGGGTTTTGAAGCACACGGTTACCACCCTCAGCATCACTGTGCTGTGGTCTGCAGCTGCCTCTGACCAGGCTGATGCAGCCTGTTTGCATGGAGCTACTAATGGGCGTTGTGTGAGGGTTTGAGTGTTGCTTCAGGAACTTTCTGGAGACTGAATGAAGCCTGCAGCTAAGCAGCTGCCTGCGTTTGCAGAGCGTGGATGACAGACAGCTCGGAGCGGGAATACAGGCTTTGGAGGATGAGATAGAGTTATCGGCTTCTGTCTTTGTCCCTCTGGGTCACAGATGCTCCGTTAGGTCAATAGGAATGGTTTGCATGCATCCCTCTGTATTTAAGTTACGTGTTTCCCATGTGTGCTGAGCTGGAAGTCTGCCAAAAAGGGGTTTATCAGTCTCTTCCAAACTTGTGCTTTGAGCGGTGTTATGTGCAATAAAAAAGCAAGGTATTTCATTAGCTTTTTTTTCTTGGCATTGGTCAAATACTTAACACTTCTTATCCGGCTGTTTGTTTCCCACCTGTGTTAGTCTGGATTCCTGCTTGTCTTGAAACCACAGCAAAGCCTCTCCCCTCTGTCATTAGGCTTCTTAAGTACAAAGAACGTTTATTTTGTCCACAGTCAGCTGTGGAATTAGCAGCTACGGTGCACAGGCTTCCCAGCTCCTGATTCTCCAGGTATCTGTGTTCTGTGAATCGCACCCCATTCATCATCTAAGCAGAATGAGCTTTCTGTGGGACCAGTGAAAAGCGACATTAAGAATAAAGTGCCCAGGAAGGGGATGGATGGAGATACAATGGTAATTAAGCTGGCAAAGAAAGTGATGTGGAATCAAATCGCCTCACGCTTCTATGCCTTTCTGTCCTTTAAAAAAAACCCAAAGTACTCTGGATGCTGGTTTACCCTAATTGGCTCTTCATTCTGGCAAGCTACGGAGAGATCAGCTTCTTTTTCACTGCCTTTGTGTCCCTGCTTCCCGTCCTAACCTAGTGTAGTCTTCTGTGAAATTGTTTTCTCTGCAGAGACGGAGTTGCCTCGTCTCTTGTAATTCCACTGGAATAATCCTTGGCTCTGTGCTGGAAAAGAGCTGAGTGTAGTCACTGAAGGGAACGCTGGGGAAACACAGGCATCTGCACACATACACCTTAGTGCTGGGGGAACTCAGGCAACGTGCAAAACATGGAAGATTTGCAATTATTCTCTCTTTCTTCCCTGTAATGCTTGCTCTGTGGTAAAGTAGCAAAGGCTCAGGGAGCAGGCAGCCGAGGAGGGCATGCCAAGTGAGCAGGAATAGCAGGGGGGGGGGGGGGNCGCAGGACCTCCCCACGTAAGGAGGAGGGTGGTTTGCAGGCAGTGCACGTAGAGACTTGGGACTGCTGAGCATCAGGCTGAACCCGGGCCAGACCCTCCTCAGTACTGTAACTCCACTGGCCTTACTGCAATTAGCACAAGAGGTTTTGTCCCAAAATGCTTATGATCTCAAGTGATGAAAATAAGAGTTACCTGTCTGTGTAACTCTGCTACACGAGGGAAAGTCCTGGTTCTAATTTTTTTTTAACTAAATAAAGGATCTTCATCAACGTCCTATGACCATGATAACTGTTGTCCTCGATTTTACACAGAGACACACAGAGGTAAAGAGCATGGTTCCTTAAATATATCTTACAATTCCCATCTCACCATCTGAAGCCCTACCCGTGAGGTGCCAAACCAAAAGGAGGTGTAGCCAATAAATGTGTGTGATTTAGAGCCAGAAGGGAACGCTGTGGTCGGCCTCCTCCGTGCAACTGAGTAATTCTTTTCCCTTGCTGGATAAATGATGACAATAATACTGAGCTTAACAAATCCCAGTTACACGAGAGAGCAGCTCTTTCTGAGAGTTAGCCAATAGTGATTTTCTGATGTTATCGACGTAGCCTACGGTTCCAGCTGTATCACACAGGAGTCCTGGCAGACGGGTTCATTGCTCCGCGTGGAGAGAAAAGGACTTCTCTGTACGGAGTCTATTGTCACCGTATCAGGATTGTGCCTCAGGTTAGCAGCCAGCATCCAAATGGCAGCGCTGAGGATGATGCTTATCCTGTGGTCTGATTATTCAGTAATTTCCTGTTGTGATTCTCTCGTATTTGCTTCTGGATCCTGGCTGTTGCCAGGAAGATGATTTGAGGGAGATAGTCCTGCTCCAGTTAGTACGGTGGTGCCCACGTTCATAGATTGGTTGTGACCCATGAGGTGCTGAATTTTAATAAGGTCTGATTGGTAGTTGAAAACTTTCTGTGGCTTGTATCAGGCAGAGTAGGTTTCAATCCAAAATCCATTCGCAGGCATGGCTTTGACACGGTTCTAGACAGAAGGATGTAGAGCAGGAACCCAGGAGTAGGGAGACAGCAATTGCCGTGTTAATTACGGGGTCTGTCACTTAACGTTTATATGTGATGGGTGTCCTAAAAGAGGAGAGGTTGTCATTTGCATTATGGGTATGCTAATTGTCACGCTGACAGACAACAGAATCCCAACTCGTACAGCCATTGTAACTAATTAAAGAGGCAAACCAATCAACAGACGTGGCAAATGAGGAATTTTTATGTGCAGTGTTTAATATATAGAGTGACCTTGTGATGGCGCTTCGTTTTGTTTAATACCAGAGCCTTAGCAGGAAATTAACTTAAAAAGCAAATCAAGTGCAACAAGGCAGTAATGACAACTTGGCCAGGGTTCCCCAGCAACTCTCTTCCCGAGGGATCCCAAAGCACGTTATGGGCTGTCTAGATTCACGCGATGGAAATGAGAATGTGTTAAAATAACCTGGGTGCCAGCGTGCTTGACCAGTGCTTGCTCTCTGCAGAGGTCAGCTCAGTTTCTGTGTTTTAGTTCAGGTATTGGAGATAAACTCTTTCTTTCTTTGTCCTTCTCTCTGCTTAGTCTCTGTCTTCTTCATGGGAGGTGAACTGTGCTACGATTGATACGAGGAGGTCTTTTTGTAGAGCACTCACTTTCTCTTTTTAGTTTACTTCCCCGTTTCCAAGCAGCAGGTACAGGATGCAATAGGATGAGGATTTACTTCTCTGCTTTGTTGCTTTAAATGTGGTGAACTGGCAATCCATTTCCTTTCTCTGTCATTCATAAAGCCATCTGGGTGCATCAGCTGTGATGGATCATTTCAGTATTATGCCTTCTACCCTGGAAATGGGACTTTCCCTCCCCTTTTAGATAAAAGCTGCTAATATTGGAGTCCCCTTTCGAATCAACCGAGCCATCAGACATAAGGCTCCCCAATAGCGTATTTGTGTCACGAGCATGTGACACTGCTCCTTGCTTCACTAGCCCAGGCAATAAATATCCTGGAGCCGGTGCAGGAGATGAGAAGGGGGATTTACAGTGCGTAGCATCGGATGGCTTGTAGGCTAGGTTCATCCCTGGGTTAGTGCTGTTCAATTCCGAAGGAATTATCCCAAGCAGTGAATCTGCTCCAATGGCAGACATGCAAGGCTGGAATTCCAGCTCTGTGGGGTTTTTTTAACTCACTCTTGTCCAAAATACATATAAGGTGGCTTAGCACAGGGTGCTGGGGATATATACTGAGCATTGCAGTGGCTGGGGGGGATTTTGAGTCTGGGATTTGGTTTTGGCTCAGGTGTTACTGAGCTTCCAACTTCCAGAACCATTCAGGTAACAGCTGGGGTGAGAACGTTGTCACAGCTGACATGGAAAGGGTTTACCAAGGTAAAGGCTGAGGGAAATTGAGGGAAGGTCCTTGACAAAGTTTGGTGAGTGGGCAGATTAATTACTTTGAGAAATCCAATGTCAGTTACTTTAAAATACACATATTCTTTCAAACCTCTTTGAAATATTTGACTGAACTTTTACCACTCAGTTTGTTATTGGGTAGCTCAACGAGTTGCTCGTTGAGCTGTTGGAGCAATCAGACAGGCAGCATTTCTGTACCACAGGAAGACCAGGGAATAGCAAATAGTATTGGTAGTGCTGGAAGTCATTACATCCCTCTGCAGAGAATCTCTTTTGGTTGAAGAAGTAATGAAAATGGAAGGGGTTAAGTGTTCAAACTTTCTCATTAGCCAAGGGCTTGGAACAAACAGTTTGCTGTATGATCCACTCTCCCTTTTTAGTCAAGTTTTGGTTTCTTTATAAGTCATTCTTACAACCTTCCTGTGCCCATAAAAAGCAGTAAAAGCATTTAAGGTCTGTGAGTGTTTTTTTTAATACAGGATGAAAGGTGTTCTTGCACACAGTAGTAGCTGTGCAGAAAGCTCCCAGTGGTATCTAAGGCTACATGGCATTTTTACCTGTTAGATTTCATTTTGGAGAACACCCGTTTGTATGGAAATCACTGAAATCTATCAGATTGTCAGTTTCGCTTGTTTAGAAGAAAATTAATGGCAGTTTGGACATAAAGTCTTATGGGAACAAACACAACCCACATGAAACCACCTGCACTTGCAACAGGGGTTTCCTGAAATCAAAATTGAAAGGCAGCCCAGGCCAAGGGAGGTGCCTGGAACGGGGAGTGAAAAGAAAATGACAGCTCTCATATCTGAATACCTCTGTGGCCTCTGTTACCATAGTGTCTGAGCTCTTCCCAATCAATTCCCAATTCTGAGTGCACAACCCTCCTGTCCAGGCTGGAAGCAATTCCACTACTTTAAATTCATTTCTTCCTATAGAGAGTTAAATGGAGAGGAGAGGAGGGAGAGAGGTGCGGAGAGGCCAAATAAATCAGCACCATTTACAAAAAGGCTGAAAATTAAAAGAGAGGGAGGTGAAAGAGGCAAGTGTTTACAATAAAACGAAAAATGAAGAAGTACCATGATAAAAATGATACAGTGTCCAGGCAGCCGGGTCCCCAGCCTTGAAAACCCCACGAGTAAAACATTGCTTAGTGAAGATGAATTCTTTCAGTTAACCTTGTTCACAGCAACATCTTTGCAGGTCAGAAAATTATTACTTTCTCACTTGGCAGCTCTCAAATGGGTTCCTGAATATCTCTGCATATGGATGGGTAGATTGGATTGGCTTAGGCTGAACTGAATTGGCAGACTGATTCCCTAAATCTAGAAATATTGTGCAGTATCATTCTTTTTCAATAAGAGTATAACGAGGAAAAAGAAATCCTCCCTGAAACAAACAAAGAGACCTCAATATGTTGCCATCAGCCTGTTTTTTTTAGCTGTTGACCAGGCAGAAATAGCTGCACTGCAGCACAAGTGCCTAGAAAAATTATGAGGACTTCAGCAAAACTGCAAAATCTATAAGAAGATGCTTGTGAGTGCCTGCTCCGTTCCCTTCTGACAGGTTTTGTGCCTTCCTTCTTTGCAGCTCAGACTTGAGTGTACTTTCAGCTCCACTCTGCACCTATGTGGTATGGAAGTGCACATCTTCCCCATGTCCACCTCTACTTGGTAGTTGAGGTCTTTTGGCTGTGAGGCTGGATGCTAAGGTTCTCAGGCAAGGTTTTGGGGGGGGCTTTTTGGACTCTCTGAGCCATCAAGTTGCTTCCAAAAGTCTAGGTGCTTAGCGTGGGGAAAACAGCAAAATCTTGCAATGCCCTGGCACTTCTCGCATCCCCAGGCAAAGCAGATGTGGGGCATAACGGATTGTCATGTTTGTCTAATGGAATTATTACTAATTATCAATGGAATCTGATCAGAAAAAAGTAGGCAAAAATTGATAAAGAGATAGAGAACGGAGCACTGCAGGTTGGTGTTTATTGATAACCTTTTCCCATTGGATACTTTTGATCCAAATGCTAGAGCCAGAGTGTCCTTAGGCAATCGCTTTTAGGCAGATCCACAGCAGTGTACCGAGGGAATAAGGATTCCTAGGTATTCTTTTAGGACAATAATGTCAGCTGGTCAGACCTCGCAGGTGACAGATCCTTACGTTTCACTGAACTGGCTTTAAAAGGGAACCAGTTGTTCAGGTTTTAGAAAACGAGGTGGATCCTTGCCACAGGAAAAACAAAATAAACAGGCAAAAACCCCAAACCTTGTGTGCCACCAGTGTCCAGGGTGCTAGGGCAAAAAACTGACTAGAAAAGCCTGTGTAAAGGCAACAAGAAGCATGAGAAATTCTCCCCGATCCTTTTAGGATCAGTTTCTTTATCTGAAGAACACAGTAATAGATTGCAGAACCATATCAGATTATTGGGGGGAAAAAAAAAGCTAGATAGAGAAGCAGAAGCACATGGCAATGAAAAAGCCTGCCTTGAGAAATGGAAAATAGCCCTTTTCTGGTTTTAATAATGTGTCAACCTTTGCATAAACTGGCCCAGAGCCCAAAGAAATGGACTGTTGCTTCCATTTACAAGAAGACCGGCTCTGGCCTTCTGATAGCTCTATAAATGCTCTATTATCTCTTACAAATATCTTTCCAATATCTTATCTGAGCGTGGGTTTATTCATTCACAAATTTGCTCATCTTTCAGAGCAGAAGCTCGTCCCTTACTTTTATCCGAGAATTTCAAAGTGCTCCACAGTTATCAGTGGTTTCAGCTTGTTAAATGTTACCAAGAAGGAAGCTGAAGCATAGGGGTGGGAAATAAATAATGAAATAGGTGTATACAAGCTCATGCTGTGAGTCAGAAACAGAGCCAGGAATAGGCCTGCAATGGACATACCAGAAATGATGTAAGGTCAGGACAAAACCCAGGACTCACTAGTTAGAGGAAGCTGCTGCTTTACAAGGCAAGACACTCCCTGGGGTGAAGATTCAGGGTGTGCATGAAGAAAAGTTGATAAAATGGGTATTCTTACATTGTTCCTGTTCTGTGCTTTTTTTCTCCCATTTCCTAGTCTGTGGGTTTTCCCTCCTCCTGTGAAGGTGTGGAAGGCTCTGTAGTAAATATTTTGCTGGTAGCTTTGAAACACTGCATTTATTTCAACCTTCCAAGGTCTGTCCTTCAAGTGAAGGAAGGGGCAGCTTTTAGCTGGTTGTTGCACGTTATTTCTCTCACAGAGGTTTGTGTCTCAGGCAAGTATGTTGCATAAAAGAGTCACTGCTTGATGCAATTTGTGTTAGTTCATTAAGCACAAGATATGATTAACGTGAACACTTCTTTAATCAAGCAAAGATGCTGTTACAGACACTTAAAAGTCCCATGTGCTTCTAGATGTTCTTTTCTCTGCCCGGGCTGGTGGGAGAGCAGACAGTTCACACCAGCACAGAGCTGGTTTGTGCCATGGTGACAGTTTCTCTACTGGATCAGAGGAACTGCAAAAGAATCTGCTTCTTCCCTTGTTTACAAACAATTCCTTAACTTTTTGTGCTTAAACTGTGAATTTGGGCTGATAAACAGTGGGAAGGGATGATTCCATTAAGTGAGGTATGAAGAGCTGTGTGATGCTTAAGCAAGGTGTGGAAGGTGAGATGACCCAAGGCCTCTGTTCTGCCCAGCAAACCAGGGCAGCGCAGAGCTGTTCAGGCCAACCCAGAAAGAAACAAAACGCTTCTTATTATCACCTTCTTCCTTGATTCCCTCTGCCTTTGAGCCAGTTTGACCCAACAGTTATTGTTTCCATCATAAGCTCCATAAAGATATGAACAGACACAGTTTTTTCTTCCATCTTACCTTGCTCCTATTTTGCTACTCTTTGTTATTTACGTAAGGAATGACATGTCTCCTCACTGTTGCGTTCTCCTCTTCCTGGGCTTGGACTAGCTGAGGCCAGCTGGCATCTGCCTCTGGCCTGCAGTGTCTCGGTGCTGTGGCTTTGTGTCCTTTGCCCAGCCTGGCGTTGGCAGACCACAGAGCAGGCTAAGCAAGGAGACACAGGCGCTGCTTGCCATTCACTTTGGCTACTCACTGCGGTCTGGTGATTCTCCATTACATCTCTGCTCATTATGAATACAGATAACAGACTATCATGAGCTGAATAGCCTCATCCCTAAGAGATAAAACTAATCTGTGTGCTTAGATCAGCACCCTTGTTCTTGCTTAATCTCACCTTGGAAAGCACAGTAATTGCAGAAACACAGAAAGGAAGTAAAGAGTAAGGGGGTGAGAAAGGCAGTGAATCTATCCCTCTCGTTCTGCCCTTCGAGCCTGTGGGCTCACCCTGGTTCCCAGCCACATCTTTTCTGACTGTTGTACATTTATACTGGGCATCATAAGGAAACAGTCTTTTTACAAGAATTCTTTTGTTCAAATGAAAACAGAAATAAAGCTTTTGCACGGCCTTAGGAACAATCCTGCTGGTTAAAAGAACCCCTTGTACTCAAAGCTTAACTGGTACAATGGGCACCATGTGCAAAACACTTTGCTTTTATGCTAGATTTCCTCTTTTTTTTTTTTTCCTTATTTTGGCCTTTTTTTGTGTGTGTGTGTGTGTGTGCTTGCCCTATAGGGTTTTTTCCTCAGAACAAAAGCAACATCAATATGCTCAGCTGGCCTTGGTGTTAGATGGCTGTCTTTTGACCCTACTCTAATACACCCAATGAAAGTGATAAAAACTAAGTTGAAGTTCAGTCTCTAAACCAACAAGGGTCAGGCAGGTCCGCAGTCCCGCTAATACTACTTGTAGTAGCTTGCAAGGGGAACGCCTGACCCCAAGGTCTGCATTCAGCTGCAGTGAACCGGTCCAGATGCACGTTTCTTGGATGAGTTTCCGTTCTTACTGTGGCCTAGGCCAGCCCTTTTAATGTCAAAAACTGTCTCCTTGCCTTTGGTGAAAAGTTATACTGGAGCATTTGAGACACAGCTTTCTCCTTCCAACTCGTGCCATTTCAGCCTCCGAATGTGAGCTGAGACGGCGGAGTTATAAATGGGGAGGAAAAAAAAAACCCTAAAAGGCATCCAGTTTGTAAAATCTAAGACTTAATATTGATCTCGAACATCCCGTGAATTGAAACAAGCCTCTGTGCAGAAATCCTCCAAAGATGCCATGTTCACCTCTCCTCTTGACACAACATCTTATCGATCTCCCGTGTTTGTGCCACATGAATGATGGATTATTGCGTATCAAACCTTGCAGTATTCATTTAAAGCCTTTGAATAAAACATTTCTCACAGATTAACTGAGCAGTTTTAAGTGAGCAACCATTTTCATCTGTTTTAAATTTTCATGGGTACTTTTCTGGAGAACAAGTACATTGTTAATAATTGAAGGGAATGAGACCTTGCAAATCTCTTTGTATTTTAATAAAGTCTTGTTGCACCCCCTTCATTTATTTTTAAAATCTCAGCATTTATAAAAATTCCTTAAATTTACTTCCCTGCCTTTTGAATGAATAATCCCGAGATTATTCCTGAAAATATCCCTGAAAAATTCCTGAGAAGAAGGGATTATTTATGTACCGGGGAGCTGGGATTTCCTTGTGTCCAGACAGCTATAAATGTGGCTGTGGTGGATTGAATGGGTGAGAGGAGGGAGAAACACTTCCCACTGGATGCAGAGAGGCACTGGAAGAGCGAGTTTAGAAAGAGAGGAAGGTGTAGAGAGAAAGAAGCAGGAGGCCAAAAGAGAAAGAGAAGGGAAGCAGTTTGGTCGTAGGGCCAAGACAAAGTTTGGGCAGGTAAATACATACAAATATGTATGTGTAGCTGAATGCAAACATCTCTGTAATATGGGGTTTTATTCTCATACTGTCCTTTCATCCCTCCATCTGTGATGCTGTTCCTGTGACCCCTCTGAATCTTTTGCCAGTCCCCTTTTTTTTTTTTTTTTTGGTTTTCAGTCAATTCTTTTCTGTGCCTCAGACTCCAACTCAGATCTTCTCTGCCTGGGCCGAGAGCTTCTCAAAGCTTGACTTTCACGGTCCCAGTTCTCTTTTTCAAATACAATTACTACTTTACACACAGCCCCAGGATTAAATTTCAAAGGAGAAGAGAAAACCCAGTATGTACATGATTTTTTCTATCATTATCAAGACAACGTCAACCCGGAAAATGCTGGCCTCAAAAAATATTTCATTGCAGCAAGTTTCATTAAACTCAGTGGTCAGAGAGAGCATGTTTGGTACAGAGATCTGATAAAGAGAGTCCTGAAGGCTCCCAAAACTCCTGTACATTAGTCAGACGTGGTCAGAACAGCGAGTGAGTGAAGAAGCCTGGGCAGCAGTAGTGCAAATGACAAAAGAAATGCACTACCTGCCCTCCTCAGGGGCTGTTTGCACACACACAGGGAGGGATTGGTTCTCTAACTCTGCATTAGTACAGATTTTTGTGACGGGTAGATCTCTTTGCTGCTTCCAACCACTGGTGAGCTATTCCAGTTCTAGAACTGGTACTTGCCCTTTGGTTGGAAGGTGCTGTCTTGAGAGGGTAATAATCTCATGCCATGAACAGAGAATCCCTGCCTCCCCCGAGAATCTTTCTGAAACGATGCCTGTAAATTGCTTGTTGCTGCTTGACCATGAGTCACCTTTGCATAAATCTTTGCCAGGTGTTAAAACCACTGAAAAGATGCTGGAATGCTAAAATAAGTTGATGTGTTAGTGGAAGAAACAGAAATTGGACTGGGCAGCACAGCTTGGGTTTAGATAGACAGCTTTCTGTGGGGGATTTCAAGCAGCAAGTTGTGAAAACCTGTTGTTGGAAGGGGCTTAAAACAGCTCTGCGTTAAATCTTCCTGTAGAGGAGAAAATCTTCTCTTTGCACATTTTTAATCAAGTTTCTGCTTAGCTGTTTTCTGATGAGCTCGTGAGGGGGGGATAGAAACAGGCAAAATCAGTGCATGAGACAGACTTTTAAGAGAGCTGCTGTTTTTGAGCCAAGCAAGGTGAGTTTGCTCAGTATTTAGAGTGGGACTTCTCAAAATAAAGCTACTGTACTGCTAGAAAGGGTTTTCACCAAGAACATCTGTTTATTAAACACGTCTGATCTGGTCCTTGGCAAAGGAGGGTGGTATCAGTCACTGCCGTTTGGCTGGATGGGAAACTGAATGCCTTGAGTACTAGTCATCTGGGATGCTTTCCTATTTGCAGACTAAATATTCTTCCTATCTCTGTTCCCCTTGGATCCGCACGAGTTACGGTGCCTTTCACTTCCTATCTCAGCCCGTGTAGCATCATCCCTAAATAGCTGTCATATTCCACCCAAGGTGGAAAAAGCGACTGCGGCTTTTGTCTAGGAGAGGGATGGGCTCAGCTCTGGGACATCCAGGTGCAATTTATGCCACTCTCTGTGGCACAAAGCGGTTGGGAAACTGGGGTGTTGCTGGGGTACCGTGGGCTGGTACCCTGTGGCACCAGTCACAGTGCAAAGGTTGGACTTTCACATCAGCTGGCATTTTATCTTGACCTTGTACGTTAAACGCAGGGGACCGGTGTAGTCTGGGGTGTGGGCTTTCCTGAACTGCCAGGAAAGAATAATACCAGAGCAATTAATTGACAGGTTAGTCCACACATGCTTAGTGTTTTTCCCAGTTCTGTTTTAGGATAAATCAGTTCCAAAGCACAGTCAGACAGCACTGGATGTTTGGGGAAATGCCACCTAATTTGCATTTATTATTCCTGCTGTAGCTCCAATTATGGTCTTTGGCTCATGCATCTACAGGCCGGGAAGAAGGAGGTTCTCTCTGAGAGCAGTAAATAGCTGGCTTGTCCTCTCCTTGAAAGTGAAATAGGGGCCAGTTTATATCTTTCCATTACGCATTTGTTTAGGGGAAATGCTTTTCTACCAGGTCAGCAGTTTGTCCCTGTGTACCTACTTGTATCTAAAAGATATGGACTGCCACTTCCCTGCAGTCCAGGCCCAGTTGACTGTGACTGATGGCTTTGCCTAGACCTTGGGAACTTCAGGCCAGTGGTACATCGCAGCGGAAATTAGGATTTAGCTTTGTTAGAGAACAAATGACTTGTCTGGAAGCTCACGCCTCCCCCGGAGCGTAACGCAATCAGTGCCCACGGACTGCGGCACGCACTCCCCGTGACCACAGGCTGGAGGGTAGTGCAAGCCAGGGCTCAGCTGCAAACCCTTTGCACTTCTTCTGACGTGGGCTTATTTGGGCTTGAACTGCGAGTGAGGTCTGTGCTCTTGTCACTTTGAAGCTCTGGCCTCCTGATGCTCCTAGTTTTGCAACTGGCTTGTCCCAGACTGCCCTCCCGGAGTGGCTGCCCAGCAAACGCACGCTCACACCGTGACACCTGGGCGTGCAGTCACACAGTCCCACGGGCCACTTCACTCTCGGCCCATCTTTTTGCACTTAAACTGCTTTTTTTGCAGCCTTATAAACAGAGTCATGTGTTGCTGAGTCACTCCGACCCACAGGCTGTTGTGGGCACGTGCTTTCTTGCTTGTAGACGCGGGCAGACACGCCGTCACAGGTTCACAAGTTGCAGCCTTCACCATACAAATATTCACCCTTTCCTTTCTTTCTTGTGCATGTTTGCACAGCACAAACACGCTTTTGTATGTGCTCTGCATCTCGTATTTCCCCAAAGTCCCACAGCCCTCAGACGTTGCCTGCCTTGTGCAACAGGCACAATCCCTTGAAATCATGAGATTTGGGTGAACACCAGCGCGTGATAGACATGCTGTGTGACAGGTAAAGTTATCTGGGCCACCCTCCTCTGTACCACACATCCACTGAGTGCAGAAATCGCATGAATCACAGAATCTCAGGGATTGGCAGGCACCTTGAAAGATCATCCAGTCCAATCCCCCTGCCGGAGCAGGAACACCCAGAGCAGGTCACACAGGAACGTGTCCAGGTGGTGTTTGAATGTCTCCAGAGAAGGAGACTCCACAACCTCTCTGGTTTTGTTTTTACTTTGTTGAGGTGGACAAAATTAATGAACTGAACTTCACTCTAGGATCAGGAAAGCAGCTGTGGGAATGTTTTGAAATCATGTGCTGTTGAAGGTCTGTTATTTTTGAATGTCCCCATATCCCCAGGTGTATTTTCAAATGCGAGCTGTGGGTGAATACTGAGCCAGCTGTAACCCTGACAACAGTGCCACAGATGGTAATCAGCAAAATGGACTAATTGAATAATGTCGAGTTAGAACCAGTGCTTTGCAGAACTCTGCTAGACCCCGCAGTAACTCGCTATGATTTAAAGCTGTTGAGTGAATTTTGCATTCTCTATTGTGATCCCGTGCCTGGAGATGCTGGAAGGAACTTGGAGTGTGGCCGGCATGGACAGTGTGAGAGGAGGTGTGACAGTGTGTGTGTGGGGGGAGATCTTTCTGGAGTTAAAAGAGCTGGATTTCTTTATCCCCATAAATCTCTTTGAGGCCCTACAATAACCTGGAGATGGGACTATTCGTTACCAGTCAACACACATAGTCAGGGACAAATTTGTTGTGTGAATTTTTTTAGGGCTTCCCATGACTTTATGATCTGTGCCCTGAAAAGGAGGGGACATAGAGCAGGTTTGCACGTGCTTTTTGCTCTGTTGGAATGCTGACCCGAGTTGGTTAATGTGGAACCTCATTCCATGTGTAACGTGCTGCAGGGATGGGATGTTGCAGGGGACACTCTGAGCATCACTCAGGACAGGGAAGGTAGGATGGGGTCCCCCTAAAGCAGAGCCTGTTTTTACTAAGGGCCACTGTACCTCTGATAAGACACAAGCAGGAGATGTGTTAAAATCAGTCAGCCCCCACAAAGAGATATGACAAATATCTGGGGGCAAAGAAGAGCTTGAGTGTCAAAGTGGTTGCTAAAAAAAAAGGGATGAGGAGTTAGTTCAGGCTCTGCTACCCACTGAGGCCGGGGCTGAAAGGCTGGGGCCAGTGTAGAGAGCAGAGATCTTTCCCAGTGTTGACTCTGGGCTGGTGGTGAGTGGGGGAAGCTGTGATTCTTGTGTTTTCTGTGAGCTTGGAATCACCTCTGCAGGAATAGGGAGGGACGACTGGAAGCAGAAAACAAAGCATCTGTGCATGGGAAGAGGCATTGACTTTGTCATTAACCTTTGGGACCCTCTTTGCCAGCCTGAGCAAGGAGAAGAATGATGAGCAATAGGCAGTGGTGTTGCTGTGCAGAGACCACTCCAGCCAACTGATTTATGGGGTAACTAAATAATTCAGCCTGTCCTTGCAACGCTGTGTTAATTCCTGTTCTGTCACCAGGGCTGCCTCTGGGGCATAAAGGCTTAGGGTGGTTGCTTGACAAACTCCTCTTCCTCAGTGTATTCGGGCCATTAGAGACAGAAGGGTAGAGGAAAGCAAGGGGCAACTGGAGTAGCAGCAGAAGGATGCTGCTGGTGGGGAGTGTTGGAAATAGTTCTTGGATGAACGGGAAGCCCAGAGCAATGCAAGATAATTGCCAAGAACAAGACCAGGTCAGTCCAAGCCTGGAGCATCCGTCAATTTAGCCATGGTAATTCCATCAGACATGCACAACTTCATCTTGAGAGCAGAGACCGAGGGAACCTCTTATCTGCACAGGTCTGAAGAGCGCTCTCCTGTACACAGTTGTTTCGGCGATGGTGATGGTTTGTGTGCTGCTAACTCCATTAAGTGTAACAGCTCCGGGAATGCTACAGCTGTAATGATGTGTTACCCCTTAATAATTAGTCCATTTGTGAGAATTGCAGTCCCCAGAGTGAAAAACATTTTGAGACTCCATTCCAAGGTCCATCAGTGGAAAAGGGTTGGAGTGAAAAGCCAGGAAGAGGGATGAAGACATGCAGGTATAGGGGGTGGATGTGAAGGGGGGGGAGGTTGATGATGTGCTTTTGCCAAGATAGTCTGGGTGGCATCTGACATTTTAGAAAGCTGTAAAAAGCCAGAAAGTAAACAAGCCTCATTAATTCCAACAAAGGGCAGCGTATGTGGCTGCCAGCTTCTGCTCTTTTCTTTGGCTTTTCCCCTTATTGTCTAAGGGCTTCATTGTTGTAAATAGCATCACAAATTGCATAACAAGTAGAGCTTTAAAATATTTAAAGAATAGTCGAATAGTAGGTAACTCCTATTGTATTAAGTGAGTATTTTTCCTCCTTCCTTCTTTCCATTGCCACGTATCCCCCCCTTTTCTCTTTCTCTCGCTTTGCCTTGTGTCCCTGTTCTCTTGATGTCTTCCTTGCTCTCTGTTTCTGTCCCTCTCTGTGTCGCTCTTCTCTCTCTGCCAGACAGCACGTGTGTGTTCCCAGTGCCTCCCGTGTTTAGCAAAGCTATTCTCCTAGCTGTTGGGAAGGAAGATATTTGGGGTGGAAAATTTAATGAGGTGATCCGTAAGCCAGCTGTTTCCCATTTGTGTTTGTTTCTTGCTGGAACAAGATAATTTGTACATCCACTTGGCAAACTGAGGGGTGAAGTGTCAGAGTCAAGGTCTGTGAGGCAGGAGGACTTTCACTCGAGGGCTTTTGCTCATGGATGATTTGGGAGATGGCAGAGCTCTGTAGCCCAGGGTCACAGCGAAACTCCATCTAAGCCCCACCCCGGGTCATCGGTGCCCAGCACAAAGCTGCCAGGGAGGAGATCTGCAAGCAAGAGTGCCTTTCAGAGAGGGGAAAGCAGCTCGAGAAAGCAGCTGACGTGGAAGAGCTCCCGCAGCAGTGACAGACATTATTTGCAGAGGTGCCAAATCACTTCTGCAGGCTGGTTCGGTTCAGGCGCCGGGGTAGCGACACCGCGCTCTCTCTCGTAATAACCTGTGGTGCTGAGGAGATCCTGAACATGGATGATAACTCATCCAGGGGTGCTCTCCCTCTCTTTTCTGTTGGCCCACTCGTAATATTAGAAGATGCTGTATTCTTAGATATGAAGCACCATATTCAGGCACGGATTTCTTTCCAAAAGCAAAGTTGTTTGGTCTGTTCCTGTTTGTGGAAGAGTCCCTTTTTGAAGGAACTGAACCAAGAAAATACATGGACTCACCTGTAGGTACTAGGGACAGGTCTCCTGCTTGAGGGAGCTTGGTTTCTTTCTTGCTCTGCTAAGTTCTGTGCAATCGAAACCGTGCAAAAGCGAATATTGCTCAGCCAAGGTTTGCTGTATTACTTAACAAGCCTCCCCAGAGTTATAATCGAAGTGAAGAGCAACTTGGGAGCGTGTATGTTTAATATCGTGCTCCGGGTTTACGTCTCGCTGTGTCTTACGGCGTGTGACTCCGTATCCACCGAGCTCATACTGGGGATGATCAGAAGAGGCCATGCCCACAGTGCAAAATAAAGCTGTTCTCATCTTAAACCAGCCCGGGTGCAGGTAAGTGAGCTGAGAGTGGCTGCACAGGAGGCTTGAGTCCTTCCCAAAGAGTTCAGGGATGGTCTGTGGCCTGCTTGCCTGGGCTTGCTCTTTTCATGTCAGCCCGTGACACTGGGACTTCTTTGGTCCGAGAATCACTCTGAAAGCAGTCTCCTGTCTTCTGTGGCTCACCTTCCGCTGCTTCAGAGGTTTCCTGTTAGATGAGGCTGGAATTATTCTCTGCCACCATGGGTTGTGGTTAATAGCGCTAACTCCAGCGCCACTGGGATCTCTCCTTCGGCTGGAGAATCACCATGGAGACCCCTGATGTGTCTGTGCACCCAGCACACCTCCTGGCCCCGGCATTAATCCTTTTGCAATGTACCACAAAGTCAGCTTTAGCTTGGAGGAGTGATCAAATAAATATGAAAACTGCTCCCAGAGGAGGTAAATATTCGCTAGACAAGCAGAAAGAAAAGCAATAATATACCATGTAAGCTACTGCCTTTTATTAGCTCAGCTCCCTTTTTTCCCCTTGTAAAGTATTGTTGCATTGTTATATTAATCTTTACTCTGAAGCAAATTAAAGCAGGGACAGTTGTCAGAGTATTATTAAGAACATCTGTTTAATTAGGGCTGCCTTTGCATCCATTTGAGAGAGGAATGTAACACCCCTGTTCATCCGCTCCTGCTGTCTCCCTCCCCTTTCCTACCCTTCCCCAGCTACGTTACATGCCAGAGGAAGAACGTGTAGTGAATACAGGAGCACCTGGGGCCTTTATTACCTTCCAATTCCTCTGCTCATAAGAGGTGTCAGTTCTTCCTATTAATGCTGGGGAAGGAGGAGGGGCAGGCAGGGAGGTGTAGCTGTTGTGGGGTTTTTTAGCAGTCTCTGTCCTGAGAGCCTCTATCCCTCCTTCCTTCCCCTCAGAAAATAATTTGGAATTCTGTAAAGAGATCATGAATAACTATTAATTATCATTAGCAATTTGCCATTCCAGGCCAGCCTTTCATCTGGGAATCTCACAGCAGTTTTACAAATGCTAATTAATTGAGACTACTTCATGAAGTAGTCTGTTAAACTCATTTTACGGGGCTAAATCAAGGCGAAGAGATACGAAGCGACTTGCTTGAGTTGAAGGTGGTGCTGCCAGTGGAACCCAGGCTTCCCAGCTACAAATTGCCTGTTGCAACCACCCCACCAGAGAGGTTCTCAAGCTCTCCCACCCTCCCTGTGATGCTCCAGCTGGATGATGGCATCTCCCCCCCCTCCCTGCTGACACTTACACAAGGCAACACCAGGAGGTGATAAAAACAGTCGCCAAAGTTTTGGCCTTGTCCATTGCTTTGGTTTCATGAGATGGTTCACAATATTAACCATGAAATACGGTGATCTAACTGCAGTCAGGTCGCCAGAATTTGAAGGGAGGTTATGGGGCTGCTCTGGAGACACACTTTGTTCCTCCTTAAACACCTGCTGCTGGTCTTTGTCGGGGCTGTGATCCAGCAAGGCTTTTGCTCTGACCCATTCAAACCAGTTCTTACAGTCTTATACCTGTGGGTCTCCCTTTCTCCGTGTATCTCTGCATTTCCCTGTCTTTTCCAGATTGCAGTGTCTGATTGTCTAGGCACCATTTCATTTCTTCTGTATTTATGTAGCCATTTACCCAGGCAGCCAGCAGTGAATTAATCATTATGTCTACAGTCTCAGCTGGGAGAGGTATTGACTCATAGATTCAAGTCCAGGAGGCCAAGAGCTTTGTTTGTTACCTGATAAGACTAAACTTCATTTGGGGCTGCCCAAGATGTCACGGGTGGTTTAATGAACTGACTTGGTGAAGTATGAAGGTCGGGGCTGAGCTGTGTGCCCGTGCACAGGAAAGACAAGTTTGTGTAGCGGATGGCTCCCGCTCTGCATTGCAGCCCCTCGGGACGCTGCAGGTCACAGCAGCGCTTGCAGCAAAGAACAGCCAACAATTTCACAAGGGCTGAGAGAAACACAACTAACTTCTCCCCCACAACCCTTTCCTCTTCTCCACGCCCTCTCTGTCCCATCATACGGCTTGGAATATTAGAAATTTCGATGGACTCAAACCTTTGTCTCTCTTTTCCCCTAAGAGTATATCCCCTGAAAGGTCTGCCTTGGCTCAGTCATCTACATTGTCCCCAGACTCAGTCTATCTGGTGAGTTAATTGGGTTTAGAGCTAGGTCAGGTCGCTCAGAAGCTCAAAGCTCTACATGGCAATCCAAATTCCAGTGAGCAGTCTGAGATACTGTGGCAAGAGCTCTTTTACATGCGAAAAATAGTGAAAACCCCCATAAATCCTAGCCCCGTTTACAAGTGCTTGGAAATATCTGGGGTTCTGGAAGAGTGTAAAATATCTGGACTCTGAATATTTGAGGCTTTCCCATCATTACAAGTATTAACCATATAATTAGGTATTATCTGAGAATTATCCATAAATACTCACCACAACATGATATTTCCTAAGTTATAATTAGGCTATGAAAGGAACTCAAATAATACCTTTGTCTAGAAAATTAAAGGCCCTGCATTGCAGTTATACAGCCCCATGCTGAGGGGGTAATAGGGTTTAAAATCGCAGGAGATCACAGTTAGACCAAATCTCAGCCCTTTTAAGTATGAAGAAGCTACAGGGCAAAAGAGAATTACGCCTCCAAACAAATTTGAGTGTAGGAAAGCGACGTAGATTTTTTTTATGGTTCCTTTTGGCAAGTTTGCTCCCTGGGCACCGCAGGAGACCCACAGCTCCAACACCCTCGGTGACAGATTGATGCCATCCCCCCAAAAAAAGACAGGGCAAGGCACTAGGTCTGGTCACAGGGACAGCACCTGTGCATTACGCCTCCTTCAGCATCCTCATTTTAATCGAAGGTCCCCGTTTTCCACACCCAGGTTCCTCTCACAAGTACAGGATTTTTCTTCTCTAAACCTTCTCTGTCTTAGACGGGGTGAAATGAAAGCTACCAAGGCTGGAAAGGGTTTCGAGGAGACAGAGTGGCATTTTGCTTTGGTTTGCAGTGTTTCCTGACTCTCCTGATGAGCACAGCAGAATCTTAGGTATCTATTTATCATCATTAGAGACTGGAGTTGTACCCAAGGAAGACAAACATGCACATTTCATCGAGTTTCACGTTTCCATTAGATTCATTTCAGAATCACAGGGCACAAGCACATTAAGGACAGGCCTTTGCTGCACAGGACTAAGTGCTGAGTGCCTTTCAAAGCAAGCTACAAAATTAAAGGAGAGTTTTAACGTTAGATCATTTGTGTTTCAACCTTGCCCTCCCTCCCCCTTTGGAAACAGTGTAAAACCGGGATCGGAACCTTCCAGGTGAACTCCCATCTCGGTTTTATAACTGTAAATCCACTCATGTTTGTGTGGATGTGTAGAGATAAGCACTTCAGAAGAGATGGGGGGAGAAGAAAACAGTTCTACATACGCAGCAGGGCTCGAAAAGCAAGCTGCAAATAAGGCTTAGGGCTGCAAAAAGAGCTTTGAAAGTGAAACAAACCCCGGAGTAGCTGCTTGGTTGTGGATCACCGTTGTCTACTGGACGAGGATAGAGCCAGCTTTGGATGGGGGGGGGGGGGA